>JASGXE010006087.1:0-20931 GCA_030068105.1 Sinentomon sp. SZTP_YWyxl | reverse complement strand
TTTCAGTTATGAGGGGCATTTTCATGTTTGCGTCAAAATCCAGAACATTTTGAATTTGTAATTGTATGCAATGGATGTTCAGGCTTGTACAGAGTGGAAACGAAAAGTGAGAACTGTCTGGCAAATGAACTTTGGAAGGAATTTTAAAACTACCTAATCCTTCATCTGAAATAGCATTTTTCTTATTCGGAGCTCTCTTAAGGGGGGGCCCCCCTAGCGGACCAACTTCGGTGTTTGTTGACCGATTTTGCTGAAATTTGGAGGGTATAATTAGCCCCTTGAGAGGAATGCCTGTGCAAAATTTCAATGCTGTACCTCACCTGGTTCCCAGATATTCAACAAATAAGATAAAAAGTTAGCGCTTTCTTAGCGATGGTCTAACTGAAAGGCCAGAACCAATTTTGAAGCAGTGATATAATATGTTTCTGGACCAAAAAATGCTGAAAAAGGGACTGACAGAGCCCAAATTTTAAAATTTTTACTCTAAGGTCATGTTTTTTTTCTGTAAAAAATTGACTCGCGGTAAAAAACAAACCATTAGCCTATGCAATGAAATGCTATTTGATGGTTTTGGGTGAAAAAATGAGTAATCCGGCTCTGTCAGTCCCTTCAGCATGCTTTTTTTACCTAAGTAAACCAAATTTCGCCTCTCTAGCCCTCAAAATGACTGAAATATGCTCTTCGCGAGTTTTTTTTACAACCAGAAATCAAAATGTGAGAAAAACGAGGTTTTCGAACAGTCTATTTTTGGAGACATGCTGAAAAAGCTGCAGACGCGTTTGCATCACCATGCTGAATTTGCTCTTTAGAAGCCATTTCTCAACTGATTTTGCTCATTTTTGGACCAAAATGCTCAGAAAACATCACAGTATCAGGGAGAAGTGCATTTGAAAATGTGAGAAATTTTCGGAATTTTCATATTACCGGGGTGGGCCCCCCTTAACCCTATTGCAGTTCTTGTACTGACCCGCTAAAATTCTGGGATAGCCAACGATTATCGTTGATCCACGACCATTAAACTTCAAGTAACGATTTCCTGGTCATTGATTTGAAGGCATATGTTGCTAGACTTCAAGTCGCACAACAAGAGTGTTATGTAATGCAAGCCATCAGTAACAACGGAAGGAAAGGGAAGTTGTTTCGGATTGGTTTTACTTTGGAGCCTTGAAATCCCTAGATGGGCTAGTTCTTGTAAAGGGTGGAACCTCGTGCTTGCTCTGGAAGTGTGCGTTTGAATGGAAGCAGGCTTTCCGAACAATTATTATTTTGGCTTATAGGTGTTATCACCACAGTTTGATTTGTTGTTAATTAAATTTTGTTAAAGTTGGTGATTTTTAGTTTGATGTTGTTTCTGAACTTGCAAGAAATACGAGGATTCAATCCGACTGAGCATCCGTGGCACAAAAGAAATAAACCCAAAATTGTTTCACGCTTTTGAGATTTTCCACCTAACGCATGCTCCAGCGGAGCATTTGAAATTCTGAGCATTAAACACAAGGATGTCCCTTGCGATCAGTATCAATAGGCATAGCGGATCAGGCATGCGGATCAGTATCAATAGGCATAGCGGCCCTGCCATTCAATTGTTGCAGGTGGGTCTCCTCGGTACAAAATACCGAATTTCCTGTTCAGGTCGATATGCCCAGGAAAGAGCATCAGGGTGGGAAATAGAAGGAATTTTGAATCCTTTTAAAAATCACAAATGCAAATGACATTGACAGGGAATGAATTGAAAAAATTGGTCACTTCTGTGGTTGCGGTTGCATCCCGAAACACATTCCCTTATAATAGATCATTCCGACATTTTAATTAATTCTTAATCTCTTTCCTTTCCCCTTCTGTTTAGGGACGGTGCCTTCGGGCATCGTATTTATAATTTTATGAATATTGTGATGACTGTGGTGTTCTGTCCTTGTGGATTTGCAATTTCGATCGAGCTCATTATTCTGAGTCTGGTTTGCACCAATTTTGATATTGATCTTCTTTGGATCACCCATTCATTACTTTCTGGATCATCACAATAATTGGTGAGTTGTTGTTTTTTTTTTTTTTGAAATTGCAATGGAAAATTATATACCTACGGACCGAATGCCACAACTATGATTATACCGACCGATTGCCACAATTCATTCTGATGTTCTGGTACGCATAAAAATATTCAAAATTTTGTAAATCTCAAAATAAGAAATAAACAACAGTAAAAAAAAAATGACAAGATAGAAGCATATTTTTTTTTGGATGACCACACCTCGAATTTACCTACGATTGACTTCTCGGTTTCTCGCACAAATTTTCCTTTTTGAAATTTGCAGCCTGCTTCGGAATTTCGATTTTCAAAAATGTTTACCGTTTAATGTATATCTGCAAACAACCGCAGAAATGTTGAATTCATGATCCAAAGAAAAGGCCGTGAGGGCGTACCCTCATCTTTATAGGTATAGGTATCAGACGCTGCTTTCAGCAGGTTATTATGCCACGAGGCAATCGTCAATGGAGAACAACAAGTTCTCACATATGACAGCAAATGTCATCATATAGGTACCTGGGAAGGGGAAGGGAAGGACACGCGACCGTCGGCTGCAATATTCGTAAGGATAGGAAAGGGTAAAGGAAGGAGGGGTGAGGAGGGTAGATATAGGAGTGTGGAAAACATATCATCGGAATGTGGACGGGGCCTAGTCATATAGCATTCAATACAGGCACACAACAGTCATACACACGCGACCCAAACAAGACTTCCCCTACCATCAGCATCAAGCATGCAGCATTAACCAGCACACACGCACACCACAACATACCCATTCGCAATCTGAAATGAAAATATGCAAAAAAGCAAATAAAAGTTAGACATAGGTAGGTGAGAGAAAAGGAAGAAGGTAGGGAAATGACGAAATGAAGAAACAAAGCCAACAACATGAGATTAGATAGAAGAAAGAGAAGTAGAAGATAACACAGTTAGACCCACATAGGTTCCTAGGTAGGTAGTCTCTCCGGAGCACTACATCGGGGGAATGGGTTCGCCTTGCGTCAGTCGCGCGGCGATAGCGCTGTCCGACAACTGCCGGTTAACTAGCGCAGGGAGTCACGGAAGCACCAGCGGCGTTCGCCAGCAGTACGCACACTCCCTCTTCCCAGCTGCGTGAAAAAGGTTTGCACTGACCACGCAGAGGGGGGCCACCAACATGGGCCGCCGACTCCGGGCAGGTTCCCGGCTTAGGTCTGGGCATGAGTCACTGACCCGTTCCCTGACCTCATCTTTATCAACCCCTCGTAATGCACCGGATCGAATCTAATCCCAGGTCTTATTTGGGCCCCTAGGAGAGAAGAGTAGTTTTCACTATGAATGCCAGAGAAAGTAACAGATGAGGAACTTCAGGAAAAGGGTTGAGTCAGAAAGGAATCCACCGAATTTTGGGATAGACGATTCCAGTCTACAATGGTTCTGGGAATGAAAGAATACTTAAAAATGTTCTTAGAAGGTTGATAAACACGGATCTTGGAAGTATGGTCATGGCGACCAAAGTAATCGGGAAGAGCAAGGGTTTCAGATAGACATGACCAGCCACCATTATGAGTAAAAATCTTACTTAGAGCTGACAACCTGAACTGCGAACGCCTATCGGAGAGTAAAGGCCAGTTCAGAGAGGAAAGCATCGAAGTCACGCTTGAATGGCGAGAAAAATCATTCTTGACGAAACGAGCAGCCCTACGCTGAATTTTTTCAAGCTCATCAACGAGGGAGATTTGGTACGGATCCCAGATTATGCAGGCATATTCGAGAAGTGGACGGACAAGTGAAATATAAAGTGTTTCCTTTGTTGAAGGTGAGCAGGATTTGAAAAGACGCCGAATTTTGAGAAGAGCAAAATTGGCATTGCGTGCAATGTTGGTGATGTGCAGCTTCCAGGACAGATCAGATGAAAGTGTCACACCAAGGTATTTGCAGTACAATGAGGTTGATAAGGTTGTACCTGACGAAGGAAGAGCATAAGAAGACTGAAGAGGATGCAGTTTAGTAGAGAACCTGACATGGGCACATTTTGATCCGTTCAGGCCAAGGCCCCAATGAAGGCTCCACGAGTCAAGGGAAGCAAGATCATCTTGCAACAAGTCTACATCAGAAACAGAGTGAATAATCTTGTAGAGGATGCAGTCATCAGCAAATAGCATTATTCTTGAAGAAGTTATGACGTCAGGAAGATCATTGATGAAGATGAGGAATAGAAGAGGGCCCAACACACTACCTTGTGGAACACCTGAAGTTACAGGAAAAGATGGAGATTTAGTTCCAGAAACAGAAACAGACTGTGTCCGGTTGCTGAGGAAGCTGCCAATCCAAGAGATAATAGGGATAGGTAAGCCTAAACGCTGCAATTTAAACATCAGAGCGTTGTGTGGAACAACGTCGAAGGCTATGTGTCCGAGATATTAGCCAAACTCCACCAAAGCCAATGAAGAATTTTTCCACTTTTTCCTCATTAAGTTCATTCCCCCACGTTATTGCACGCATGTCAGAAAAAAAAATTGAAATTGCTTTCCTATCAAGAAACCATTGTTTCTTACCGAGTCTTCAAAGCCCAAATTCACCCAAAATCGAGGTAAACGTTTTGAGAAACAACGAAAAAACAAAGTCAAAGTCACGGGATTTTAATCAGCAAATAAGTGAAATATCCACGCGTTGGCCCGGTTTTGCCAAGTTTTGCCACACTCAAAGAGTCCAGAGGCCTCCACAAGAAAGACGTTGACTTTGCCCATTGAGGAATTGTTGGCTCTCCATTTTCGTATTTCATTGGTTGCGAACCTGCTCTGGAACAGTATCTGCAAAGAGGAAGCATCTTTTTCCCTTGGTGAGGCAAATTCAAACGAGCCTCACTGGGCTGCATTTGAGGGCAACAATATATTATGACGTGTGTGGACCGCTCCCCAAACGGTGAAATTGAACAATTCGAGCGAGTGAGGTTGGATGAATCCGGAGGCTTGCGTCGGTCCAGCCGCACCAGTATGATTTGATTGCACAAAGAATTGTGCCACGAAGCAGAGTTTGGGCTGTACAGGTTCTTTCTCGAAAATATGACATGGATGATGGAGTGGATGCAAATCGAATCAAGCGATGACTTGCAAAATATTCTCGTTTTGTGATATGAAGAACTTCTTTCTTGAATTCAGTTGCTTCACTTCCAAAATGAGCAGTGAGGCTCAGCCTCACTTGCCTCACATGACGAGCCGCCGCTGGTTTATTCCATTTGCCGCAGAGATATTGCCATTTTCCAGCGAAGATATTTGAAACTCCATTTGATTCTGTTGTCGGAAACTTCCGACTTTGTGTATCATGCGATCGCCGCGCCTCTGGCGGAATTTGTGAGTTTTCGGGTCCCAGTGCATTAACCAATGATCAGAATTTTTCCGGAGAAGCGCAATTTTTCACAGGAGCAAGCATGTTGAAATGCACTTTCTTCACTCAAGTGTTTTTTTTTTTCAATGAGCTGATGGGGTTCCATTTTGGTTCGGTGGGGCACCGTTAAATCCGGCCGTCTCAAATGTGATGAACAACAGATTGTCTGCTGAGGAGGAGCAATTTTATTTTTTCCGAACACACCGAAAATGCATTTGCGGCAGGGCGGGGTGCGATGCGCAAAGCGTTTTCAGGTGGTTCAGATGGGGTGCGTGGAACAAAGTCAAATTATTTTTCGAACGTCTAACCGGAATAACGTCTAACATGAATGTCAGACGAACACGAATTTGTCAAAACCTCGTGGCGCAGTGGTTGGCGCATTCGACTCCCACCCAGGTGGACCGAGTTCGATTCCCCGTCGGGGCACGAAATTTTCTGTGGCACAAATGGACGGTGCATCCTCCCTCGGCGAGGCACAGTAAATGAGGTCGGAAAGAGAGACAGTGGCCAGTCTCTTCGTTCTTCGGATGGGACTTTAAGAAGGAGGTCCCGCGTGCAGTATCACACTGCGCACGTTAAAGAACATCTTGCTCCAAGTCCAAGACAGTGGCTTGGCAGGTTACACAACAGCGAAGCCACATCTCACAAGTCACACATCACTGCTCTGCAGAGCATGACTCTCCGGGAAAACCTGCGGGTTGGCGTGTATACGCCGTAAAACTGGTCCGAGTCATTTCAGTTGAATGCAGAGGAGAATTGGGCTACGAGTATGGGGCATAGTTCTCCTTGCGAGCCCAAGGTGTGTGCAACAAGGTAAAAGGTCGGACCACCAGCCGAATGACTATCAGTCCATAAGACTCCACGATGATGAATAATGTTTAATCGGAATAACGTCTAACCGGAATAACGTCTAACCGGAATAATGTCTAATCGGAATAACGCCTGCCCGGAATAACGTCCAACCGGAATGACGTCCAATTTTTGGAACATGTAATTTGGCATCCATCCGAAAAAATGCGATGTTGCCAGATTTTCGACATCGGAATATCCCAGATACACAGAAATTGAGGAGGCCAGGTTGGTCAGGCAAAGGTCAGGTCAGGTTTCGTTTGGTTAGAGGTTTGGTTGGGTTAGGTTATACCTTGTTTACATCTGCTTTTTCATGATCATTAAAAAGTTAATGATCATTAATTTTGCAAGTGTTGCTTTTTTCCAATTTTTTCGATAAATGACGTTCGTGACATGTTATTTATTTTTCAGTTTAAATTTTAGATGTGAACGCCAAAAATTTTATGATCATTGAAGGAACGTCATCAGAAAGATGATCTATTTTAATTATGTTCCGGTAACAAAATTTATTTTTAATGACGTTCAAAACGTTTCGTAGTTTTGCGGTCGCTTGAGCACTTTTGAACGCACAGCAGAGGCGCAAATTCGACAAATCATGCCACTGAAATGTTGCTGGCCATTCAAGGACACCATATATATTCCAGAAAAGAAAAAGACGGAATAGGTTCGAATGCCCACCAAAATTGAAAAACCTTTTTATGGAATCTGAAAAATTTTTGGAGCGACTGCATTTCGAACCCGGGTCCTGTTGGTCTGCAGTCGAATGCTCTTCCACTGAGCTATACCCACAACTTGGAATTTCTGTTCTAAAAGAACGGTCATATTCACTGTTGCTGTTTCGCAACGAAATTTTCCAGGAGAACGGCAAGTGCAATCCGCTTTCTTTTTTAATGATATGCTTGGTGAAAATGCAAATGCAAACGGGCCAAAATAAATAATCATTAATCGACCGCTTCGATTAATGAGCTTCCTTTTAATGATGATCATTAAAAATTCAGATGTAAACACGGTATTTGGTGACCTCAAAAGACGTTATTCCAATTGGACGTTATTCCGGCTGGACGTCATTGCGGTTAGACGATATTCCGATCAGACGTTATTCAGGTTGGACGTTGTTCCGGTTTGACGTTATTCCGCAGACGTTGTTCCCATTTGACGTTATTCCGATTAGACGTTCTTCCGGTTAGACGTAAAATTAGACCTAAAAATATTAGACGGTCTAAAAATTAAATGTTATTCCATCAACCCGTTCAGATGGACGACACGCTGGCTTATCGTTATTTATTTGACAAATGTTTTGACCGCGGCGTGCGTTTCTAAATCACTGCCTTATGCATGGAACGCCTGCACACTTGGCAGCGCAGTTTCTCCTGGCAAAAACCATGTAAAATCGTGAAAGACTGGTACTCTGGTGCTGCAACAGCAAAAAGTGCACGACGTAGGCGGCAAATGGACTCATCATTTTGCATTCGAGACTCGCACTGCGTCATTGTCGTTACTCGCCGACTGTACGTCCCACCCATTTCAATTCCGCAACTCGCCAATGCTGCCACTCATTTTAATTTTCAAGTTTCAGCGCCAAAGAAGCAGATCTGCGAGTTGAACATTGGGGGACAACGTGGGAATACGCTTTGGAGGGGGTCTGGGAGCAGAGCCCTCAGCGGTGTACACGGGGTCTGGAGCAGCACCCCTGCTCGGGATTCCAAGGGGCAGAGCCCTTGGCAGCGGGTCTGGGGGACGGAGTCCCCAGAAGTTCAATAAATTTGAAAATTTTAGGTCCATTTTTAATGAAAACATTTTTCTGGAAGGGAAAATCCTCCTCAGTTCCTGTCCTTGACAAAGCAAAACAACTTTCTTATTCATGTGCGATTCTGGAGTTTCACCACCCAGTTCGTGCATGCCTCCACAAATTAACAAATCATATTGTGTAGGTATGCATTTTTTTTTTACTGGTGGTTTTATTCCAAAAAGAGAATGAACAATAATTGTGTCAAATTGTTGGACCAAATTTTACAATTTTCCAAGAGAAGAAATTCACACAAATAAAGATTTCAACCAACCTTGCAAAAGTCCATAATGTGACTCACATCCAGTGATCATGCAGGACCAATGCCCGATGTAATATCGAGTGATGTTCACAGTTGTATGACGAACAGCAGATTTCAATCAGATGATGAGAATTGTACCGCAGCAGGGTATGGTTGATGAAAAATGACACCACAACATATCAAAAAAAAAAAAAAATTCATTATGCACATATGATCCCTAGATAAAAAGCAGGTCGCAATAAATGGACCATTGCAAGGTTGGGAGAGAAAAAAGGAAAGAGACAATTAAACAATGTGAACATTACAATAGAACCTTCAAAATCAAGTGAATTGGAATAAAAATAGCTTCAATTTTGGCCTACCTAGTGAATGGACTGGCACCTACCTAAACCTCTCTTGATCTGGTACCTAGGTACCTACCTGGATTCCAACGGAAAAATTGCACTTACAAGATCTCAATCTTACCTATTGGACTGGCAGGCAATGTACCTACATTTAAGACATAAGAAGTGAGTTTTTTTTCCTCAATAGGAAGGCGAAAGTAGCGTATGCTACTTGTAGCCTTTACCACCTCAAGAACAAGACAGGTATACCGGTGGTTGGTGACTTTTCTCAATGGAAACAATACAAACAAATTTGGTGCCGATTAAATCAAGACATATTTAAGAGTAATCACAATTTCTACTTGATTGTCTTAAATTTTGCAACCGGATAAAGTATGGAAAGTTCAGATACTTAAGCTAACTGGGAGGGAATTCCATATACGATTCCACGAAAAATTAATTTAAGTCCTGCGTTTTTGATGGAATTTTGGCGCCGGTGCAAAAACCCCTGGGTTGATGGAATAACCAATTTTTCGACCACTTTTTTAATTAGACATTCTGACAATTTCTAATCTGATCTGGCAATTTTACTCAACCGGAAAACGTCTAATGGGAAAACGTCCAACGGCTAATTCCCGCTAACGTAAAATCGGGTAACGTTAACCGAAAATAATTCCAAGGAACGTTTCCGGTAACAAATTTTTTAAAGCCAAAAATGACGGCTTTGCGAATTTTGCATCAGCGGCAGAATTACGGCTGGGGTGAATTGATAACCCATTTTTTGACCCAATTGCCTTTTAACCTCACCTGAAAACCTTTACCGAAATCCTCCTAATTTGGACCATCTTACCAAAATTCCATCCCAATTTATTTTTTGGATCCCCTTCCAAAAGAACACCCAGTTTTCAAGTTTTGAAGCTTTTTTTTTTTTTTTTTTTTTTTTTTTTTTTTTTTTTTTTTTTTTTTTTTTTTTTTTTTTTTGTGACACTTTCCTTCTCCACCGATGCCACTGCTCCTGTTCAATCTCTCTCCTTTCTCTGTTTACACAATCCTTCTCGGATTCCAGATCCATGTGCCTACCCCACCCCAATGTCTTTCCACCTTTCAATTTGACGAATCCGTTTTTGCCATGATGTTCTACTTACCATTGCCTGCACATACATGAAAACCTTCTTCGCAAATCGGTCCCGATCCATGTATTGCATCCTTGCCAAGTACCCAATCTTAGCTCCAGCTTCTCTCACCTCAAAACTTGCACATGCCCACTCTCCATGCAAGCCATGCCCACTCACCATGCAAGTTTAAAAAAAAAGCCAGCTTGAGCAACCAGACTATTTCCTCCCATGGCCCTCAAGCCCACATCTCTCTGGACACGGTTCAAAAGGCCTCTAACCCCTGCTCCCAAACATAATACCTCCTGACCATATGTCAGAGCTGGCACCACCGCACCTTTCCACATCCATCTCATCATTTCTGGACGACACAATGCCCACTTTCACATACATTTCGTCATTCCACCTGACCTTGCCTTTGCCCTAAGCCCTTGCTTGAATTTTGCTAGATAATCCTCTGTTTCTGAAAGCTCCACGCCCAGGTATTTATAGTATCCCACCCTCTCAATGTTCCAATCCCCAACAACCAAGGCCACCCGTGCCCTCCCAATTCCCAGAGAAATTCATGACCTTTGTTTTTTCTTCGCTAAACAACCATTCCTTTTCTGCTCCAAATCTGAATGTCTCGATCATTAGCATCCTCAGATCAGCCTCCTTTTCACCCAGCCACACAATATCATCTGCCAGAAACAAACCAGAGAGTGTGAAGGGCTCGCCATGCCCCCCACTAGACCAATCACATAACTTGAAACCGTACTGTTCCCCAAGTCGTATCGATGCATTCCTCCAACTCCCCCAACACCAAGATAAAGAGCAATGGTGACATTGGACAGCCCTGGCGAAGTCCTGACTTACCTACATTCTACCCCACTGAGCACCATATCCCCACAATGAAAATCATATGTACTACCGCTGTACAAAGCCTGAATGAGTTCGACAAACATGTCACATACACCCACTGACCTTAGCCTCCTCCAAATATCCTGCCACCTTACTCTGTCATATGCTCCCTTGATGTCAACAAACACAGCCCTCAAGTCCCGTTTTTCAATTCGCGCACACTCAATCACTTGAGACATACCTAATGAACAGATTATCACACAACTGTCGGTCCTTTCGAAATCCTTGCTGCATTTCAGTTTTCACCCAAGCATCATGCTGACTCCATAGCCAGCATTCCAATCTCGCAGTCAGAATACCAACGAACATACGAGAATACAACTTCTAACGAGAATACAACTTCTCCATGCTGTTTTTTTTATGACATCTTTTGACTCCGGACATTGTGTCCTTCGGTTGCGCCGGCGGGGGGACTCTGTCCCCAGTAAAAAAAAACAACTTGTATTCCTGGCTGGTGACAGCAACAGGACGATAACTCCCAATTGACCCTTTATCTTTCCCACCTCCTTTATAGATCATCTTAACTCTGACTTTCTTCCACTTATCTGGAACTCTCTGCCTGCCGCTGCAGTAAGATGTCATTAAACTCTGCCCGAAGCCTTTCCTTTAAGTCCCCAGGCATTTAAGACCTTCTTCCAACACACCATCTTCCCCAGAAGCCTTTCCCACACTCAGTTTTGCAAGCACCCTTCCCAATTCCTCCATGCTGACAATATTCACCAAACTTGAAGAATCCAAATTGTCCAGCCCTGTGCTCACTGGCCCATTTCTCCATGAATCTGCATATCCCCCGATGTTAGCTGGGCCCCAAATTTCACTCACATATTCCTGCAATGACGCCAACATTATCTTATGTCCTCCCTCACATTCTTCAACCCTTCTCTGGCCTTGACCATTACCCCCCACAAGGCCTCTCCACCGCTGTATGCATAGCATGCCCAAATTCGTCTTCCTCCAGACCGCCCTTCAATTTTGAGCTCCTTTTCTCGTTTTTTTTTTTTTTTTTAACGGTAGTCCAGTGAAATTGCATCAATAGCACATCTCCAATTTTAATTATGCACAAGAAATCACACAGTAAGTATAGTCACCTAGAAGAGAATGGCAAGTGATGTATGAAACATCAGAGCCGGATATAAAGGAAACGAGATTAACAAATATGCTTTTCATCCTAAAAAGGACTTAGCCGGGGTAGGGGAGTGTTCGGCCAAGCGTTCCCGTCGCTTTTTCCTTTTCAACACTTTCACTCTTTCTCTGCATGCATCCAGATTTGCTCGCTGCCAGGCATTCTCTGCATGTCGACATTCCCTGCTGGCTCTTCGCCTATCCCTAACCGCTTCCCTAATTTCATCATCCCACCAATCCCTGCCTCTCCAGCCTGCATCTACCGAGTTTTCAGTTCCGGCTGCCATTCTCTGAGGAATTTGATTCGCCCAAACATCCACCATCCGTTCATAATAATGACCAAAATTTAGTAGATGATATAATTAAGCCGTGTAAAATTGCCAGGTGGATAAGGCAGATGCCTGGCTCTGGGTGCATGACTTCTGATGGCTTTTCTTTCAACTTTATTAAGCTGTATCCTGATGTGTTTTCAAGGTTTTTGTCGGTGATTATGAAAAAATCGTTAATCCTTGGCCAGTTTCCATCGAGATGGAAAAATGCATATGTTAAACCGATTCCAAAGAAAGGTGATCTCAAAAACGTTAATTCATACAGGCCTATTAGCCTAACCAGCCCCTGTTGCAAGGTCATGGAACATATTTTGTCTGAATACCTGAAATCTAGACTCGAATCGGTTGGTTTCCTTCATCCATCACAGCATGGATTCCGTGCCGGTTTCTCTTGTGGTTGTGAGACACAACTTGTTAAGTTCACCCAGCGTGTTTCAAATGAGATCGACTCTTCCGGCCAGTTAGATGCAATCTTTCTTGATTTTGAAAAAGCTTTTGACATAGTCCCTCACGCGCTCTCTTAGAAAAACTAAAAAGTGTTAACCTCTGCTTTCCAGTCTTTAATTGGATTGCTGATTTTCTCAGCTTCCGTACTCAGCAAGTATGCATAAATGGGGCTTGCTCACAAACCAGGGCCGTCACCTCTGGAGTCCCGCAGGGTAGTGTTCTGGCTCCTACTTTGTTTTCTATTTTTATAAATGACCTTCCCTCTACCTACTGTTAGTTGTCTCATGAATTTGTTTGCGGATGACTGTGTCATTTCGAGGAAATTCACACACCAGCTGATTCTCTAATATTACAAAATAATCTTAAAAAAATTTGGATTGGTGTCAGAAATGGGGAATGAGGCTAAACATTGAAAAATGTACTGTTGTCTGCTTTACCACTAAATTAAAGCCCATTCCCAGTAAATATTATTTTGGAAACATTGAGTTACCGATTGCTGATCATGTTAAATACCTGGGACTCAACCAAACCAAGACTTTATCTTGGGATGCTCATTTAAATCAGATTGTTCGAAAGGCAAATTCTGCTCTGTTCTTCATTAGGCGCACCTTTTATAATGCTGGAATAGGTGTCAAGGAAAAAGTTTACTTTTCTTTGGTTCGTTCCCTTCTTGAATATGCTTCAACTGTGTGGGACCCCTATCGAATTATACAGATTGAAAATTTGGAGAGAGTTCAAAGAAGAGCGGCACGTTTTGTGACTGGTAGATATGCTCCTTTTGACAGTGTTACGTCAGTGTTGCAAGACCTTGGATGGACTTCACTAGCTTCACGTAGAATGATCTCCCGGCTTGCTGGTTTATTTTTGGGATAAAATAACGTGGGTCAGAAATAAAGGACTTTTTGCTTCTGCCAAATTACCAAAACAGAAATGATCATGATTTTAAGCTTTGGTCAGGTGCCTTTCACAAAGATGTGGGATAGTATTCATTTGTGCACAGAACGGTTAGGGTTTGGAACTCTCTGCATCCCCGAGTGTTTGGAACCTGGGGTGATATCAATGTCGAAATGTTCAAACAAAATGTTGAACAATGGTTGTCTGATATCACCATAAACATGTCTTGAAAAGTTTTGTTTCCTTTATTCCTCTGACATATGCCAACAATGGCTGTTATATTTAATGTACGTGACATATTGTGTGTTTGTTTTATGTTATCCGACTGCTGATTTGCGCCGGGATGAAAACCCCTGCAAATTAAATTAAATGTAATGTAATGTAATGACCATCCACCTCATCATTCTCTTCGAAAACAGCTCCTACCTTCTCAGCCCACCTTATTGCCTCTTCCTTTCTCCTCAGCTGATTCCACCCCGCTTCTTCATGGCACTTTCTCCTCTGTCGTACCCTCCTTTTCTTTCTCCCAAGTACCCAGACCTTCAAGCCTAAATGGTCACTCTGCACACCCCATGATTCTGATGAGTCAACCTCCATTTTCTCTATACGCCACTCAAGTGATTGCCTATACAACAACCAATCAATTGTGGACTCCAACATTATCCCCCCAGGCCCACATGCCCTCCGAGTTGATCCCCCAACACAGAACCCCTGCATATTTCCAATGAGCAGATCCATTTCCACCATGAACTTCCTCACTAACTTCCCGTTAGAATTTTCATGGCCCTCAAATTCCATTATATGTGCATTGAAATACCCCAAAAGCAAAATCGACCCACCGCAAGAATCAATTTCTGCAATGTCCCTCCTCAAGCAATCAAGAATAGCCCCATTCACATCCAATGAATGTCCCTCACATGCCAGGTAGACCACAGCGATAAAAACCCTCCCCCCATCCAAAGTTTCCCACTCTTGCCACAAATGCTCTTTGCAGTGTCGCCATGGTTTTACATTCCAAGAAACAGAATTCCACCACACACCGATACCTCCTCCTCGTCGTTCAACCTCTTCTGCCCCCTGTCCCCTCCCCTTGGGGGACCCAACACTCATACCCGAGGCCGATCTATTAACTCCGCACCACTTCCAGCTGCTGGAAGTGGTGCGGAGTTAATTTCCAGCTCTGTGAAACCTCCCCTTCCATCTCCGGAGGACGTTCGTCACCTCTACATCCACTCACACACTGCCATGATTCCAATTCCCTCCCTGTGGATGCTGTCCCACAACTCAGACCACTTTCCTCATCCCCCACCTTGAATATTCTGGAACCCAATGCATAATGGAATGCACAACCCATTTTGCTTTTGTTTCTCCTTGCCTTTTTATCTTTCCCTAAACTCCTGGGGTGTTGGGAACAATATCCTTGTTCACCACTCTCTGACGCCCTACCCCCGCATTCACAGTCGCTCCCTCAACCCAATTCTGGATCCCCGCTACCATGTCTCTGCCTATTGCCCTCGGCCCGTTCCCAAACCCTCAGAATCTCTGCTGCTGCTTCAGCCATTGCCCGTCCCACAAAATCAGACCCAGCAAGAGAATAATGAAGCCCATCTGGCCCAAGGCACCCCGGAACTATCTGTACCTTCTCCAGGTCCATCATTACCGCAGCCCCGTATTTGCACAAAACTCTCAACTGCCTATTCACCGCTTGGCATTTCCGGAACATCTGCTCACCATGATCCCGCCTTGGCATCACACTGCTAATCAGGATCTCAACACGCTTTCCTAACTTTTTCCCAGCATCTCGCACCTCCTTGCAAACGCTCTCCATCCTCAGAACCACTTCATCTGGTGAACAATCAAGCATCTCGTTCACCCCCACGGTCAACACCACCATGACCTTGTCTGACTCACACTTGCCGAGTTCCCTCCCACAACCTTCACCACATCTGCACACCTAGCACCACCAATCCAAAACTTCCTCACCACTCCTCCGCCAGCCCACTTCTCTATACCGCATTCCAAACCCTCCTCACATTGCTGTCCCCCAAAACTAACACGTTCCCCACTGCCCCCGTTGGCCTGATCGCATCCTGACTGGTGCAAACGCCTCCTTCAGACGTGGTACTCATATCCACACCAACTCCAACTGTGTCCACCTCACCAACTCCAACTTCATTCCTCGTGGACTCAGCCCGCAATGCAGCCAGTTCCGCTTCCTTCTTCTCTAGTGACTCCCTCACCTGCCAGTGTTCCTCCACTTCCTGTCTCCGCTCTTCCTCTATCAGCACCAGGTCCGCTTCTTTCTTCTCCAGGGACTCCCTCATCTGCCTGTGTTCCTCCACTGCCTGTCGCCGCCCTTCCTCCACCAGCGCAGCATTCTGAGCCAGCACGTCTGTAACGTACAGGTACTCGTGATCAGGACTAACCTTCGTCTTTCCTTTTAGGAACTTCTGTGGTTGACCACCTCTCAGATAATTCAAAGTTTATCCAAAGCCGAGTCAGATTCAGCCCACTCTTATGATAATCAACAGAGAGGAAACCGGTAGTAAAATCCTAGTTTTAATCCTAAACCCTACACAACTCACACTTGTTAAACTGTCCTCTTGACTTCCACCTAATTTTAATAAACAAGTAAAAGTAAAGAAAAGAACGATCATGCAATTTTATAATCGTGACAACTTAGGTATAACATCAACTGGCATCGCTCGTTATAAACAATAAACTTCAACAATTGAAAGCATGTGACAGATTAAAGTGATCAATTTGCCACTCCAAGGGTCCAGGCACGCTGCCTGTGTTGCCTTTCACTGTCACCACTTTCACACAAGGTCGAACTGATTGATCTCCCACACTCCAATCACCTGTTATGCAAACGTTCAACTGGAACAGTCGGTTTACTCCCAAGTTGGATCTGATTCTTCCTCAGCCCACACTCTCGTCGCACCTCGACTTCATTAAGTTCTTTTCGACGTCTGGGCTTTCAATGTGGTAATAAGCCCCCGGAACAAATCTCCACCACCAGCCAAGACTTGATCTTTCTCAGATTGCCGACAGTTTAGGAGAGAGGTATCTCTTGCCAAACTCCAGAGCAAGTCTCACAGACTCTGGGCATTCTTCTCGGTTTGGCACTCAGATGCTTTCGACTCTCGTGACAAAGAGCAATGCATGCCCTCATGCAGAGACTCAGCACCACTGTACTCCAACAGTGTGCCCCTGCTCACCACATCTTGGGCCGAAGCCGCAAGAATCAACAGTTTCTATTAGTACCCTCCCACCCACCTAAATATAGGAAAGAAAAGAAATCAATTAGATTGACACATCTATTATACTTGCACGCCACACGTCTTTCAGCTCCCCTAGCTCCTCATCACGCACCACCTTTCGCAACTCCTCCCATCGCACGACCATTTCATTGTCCGACACATTTCGCACACGTACCACATATCATCTCTCTCCTTTAAGGGGACCACTCCATCGGAAATGACTTCGATCGGTAAAATGCTCATATCTTTGGATCCCCTTGACCGATTTTAATGAAATTTTGCAGGCATGTCAAGAATGAAGTGGCCTTTGTCTGCACAAAATTTGAGCAGGATATGTTTCCCATTTTTTCTGATGTGAGGGAAAACTTTATTTACACTATACGTATTCACAGAAATCGCTACTCCTCCCAGGTCTTTGAAGCTACTGGGCTATAATTTTGCATAGAGGCTGCTAAACCAAGCCTCTAAAGATTTGTGGACCATATTTTTGATATTTGATCTGCTTCGGATTTTACTGTGGCTCAAATATTGGCTATCGATATTGATTTTGTCCCCTAGCGCTGAAATTGAAATAACTCCATTTCTTGGGCAAATATCAAAAATTTGTTCCACAAAAAAAAGGATATAGGTACCTAACAGAGATTCTCCATGCAAAATTTCAGCCACGTAGGTAAAAAATGGCTGAGGAGTAGCATTCGAAGCCAAAAAAGAAGTAAAAAACTAAAATGCGAGAAAAATGCAATTCAAAAGAAAAATGCACTTGAAGTTGACCACATTTCAATGTGGACGCTTGGTACGATTCCGGTCTAGGATCGCCATATCTTCTAAAGTAGGCCTAATCATCAGAATCTCGTGGGGTTTGGCTAAAATGTTCCTAAAAGACAGACCTACAACTATACCTAAACTGAAAAAAGCAAAATTTGACGAATTTTTACTGTTTTCTGTGGAGTGGTCCCCTTAAAATCCTATACTCTTCCCTACCTACATAATTCTTGTGGGGATTTTTTTTAGGTATATAGATAGCCAACTGAAGAGATTGGACAAATGAAAGCAGGTACATGCCTGAAGTGGCAGAGGAAATAAAAAAAAGAAAAAAAAAGAAAAATGGATGACTTCCGTAGGTAGTCACAATGAGTTCCGGTTGGCTTGTCATTTACCTTGACTTTATGCAGAAGTCAGCTCAAATCTCCGGATAATTCAAGAAATGACCTTTAATTCTGGTTTTGAACATGGAAGAGTGAGGGAATTACGCAATTCCAAAGGGAGTGATTTTGTGTTTGTCGGTGTTTTTCTGGAAATCCCTGTGTGCTCACTGTTTCTCATGAACACCCTGTTTATTGTCCAATGTCCTTCAGCAAATGAAAGGTACAAGCCTCTGCTGCTGAGTCGAAATCTCAGCTTTTTGTGTGTTCAGTATTGCCTTACCTATGTCTACCCATTGTTAGCAAGGGATCAAGTTAAAATGGGCAAGGTTAATGACCTAAAATTGGTTGAAAGAAGACTAGACAGCTTGTCAAACTGCCAGCTCATGACCTTGGCCCACAAGATACACTTTCAGCATGACCTCCGACATTTTTAATTTTAGGTATGCTTTACACTTATGCAACATATGTACTTACTTTGCTTTTATGTCCACAGCTTTTTTCTTTGATATATGAACATTAAAGGGATTTCTTTCTTGGATGAGAATATTCACTTGAGCTAAAAGCAACATGAATGAATCAGCTGTTCGGAAGGTCGTTCTAAATATGAGCTCTACTCTTGTGGAGACTGTTTCCATCAACTATGAGGACTTCAATGAAAGTTTTCTAACCTGCAGCACATGCCTTTGTAAGTTTGTTTGTTAAGAGGCCTTCCTCAAATAGGAAAGCATAGCTCCATTTTTGCCTCTTCTCGTATATAGCCATTGGTTCTCGTTTTTTTTGTTATGGTGCTGGTTTTTTGTTATTTGTTCTCTTGCAAATGTCTCCAAGCCAGCGATAAGTGTCGACCTCTAAAAGCAGAAACGATAAGCAAGCATACCCAGAGGGACAGAAATAGCATTTTTCAAAATCAAGAAAGGTGGATGGGGATTGCAAAAGAAATTTGACCCTTATCTTTCACAAAACAGAGCCCATAAGTGCAGTGGATAAAATGGCTGTGGTCTCTGATTAAAAAAAAAATCAAGGTCGAGAGAAAAGAAAAATGTCAAACGCATCAAGAAAATCTAGTTTGGCAAAGAGGCATCAGTTTTTCTTGATTTTTCCATTTATAATTTTGACATTGTCCGGAGCTACCATAACACAGTTACTCAGGTTTCAGCAATCAAGGCGATGCTTCTACCTCATCCAAACAATGGGTCATTGATATTTGCATGTTATTGTGCATGTAAATGGATACGTTTGGTTCGGTCAGGTAGGCGTAGGTAGTTGTCTGGATGCTCGATGCTGAGTCATCATAGAGGCTCAAAAGCACAAGCTGAAATGTCAGGGGAATAGGTGTGTACCTGGTCAGAAGACTGGATTCCATGTTTGCTTCTTTTGCTTTTCTTGTGAGGACATTAGAAGGGTTTAACCCGTTCTGCTATGATTATTTTGACAGAAAACACGCAATTAAATAACACCAACTTTTGTCAGCGATCGATGCATTGGCTTTAAAATGTAATATTTTTGGTCTCTGTTGATGTATTCTCATGAAACAAAAATTAAAATCAAATAAAAATTTCGGAATTTTGATCCTATGGTGCTTTTATACTTCCATGAAAAATGATTTCCGGAAAAAATGTGGCTTCTTTTGCATGTTGTTGAAGCCCCGAAGGAGGAAGGAGGACAGTCTCAAGGTAATGCATGATCTTTCATGAAGTACTTTAGTGTCAGTTGCCACAAATTATCTACACCAGGTAGGTGAATATCTACCTTCTTCCCTACCTACCTTCTAACAAGAGTCTTCTCCATTTGCCAGCAGCGGCTGAATTATCCGAGCTGCACTGAAATCTGAAGCGCTGCACTGAAATCTGAAGCATTGCTTTCCTCAGCCCGTAGCTCCAATGCTTCTTTCATCGCAGAAAAGCAACTCAAATTCACAGTCACTGGCAAATTTGTCCTCTCCGCTATGACAAAAAACAAGTTATTTTTGAGTTTGATGCCATATTTTGGTCCATGCTTCAGGTAAATTCCGCCACAGAAACTTACAAGCTACCACAAAAACTCCTAAAAATATTGAGGGACAACCGTCCACAAAATTGGAAATTCATGAACCTCAAAATTCATATTCACTGGCAGATATTTCCGTATCAGAGTAACTGTCAGAGTCAAAACGGATTCTTTCATGTTGATCCATATTTGGGCCACAATTATTTGTGCGAAGCCTGTCCAAGGTAGTCACAAAATATCGCAAAAACTCTGGAAGTATAACGGGAAAACCGCAAATTTCCGAATGCAAAATGGTACCTGCCTCCAAATTTTGACATGCCAATTGCGGCATGGCAAAATTGAGAGTATTTATGCAAAAACATCGCTGAAATGTGCCTGATAGATTGGCTGCACCCAGATATTTCAAACGACGAGTGTCGCTCCGAAATAATTATAAACGTGGAGCGATCACTGTTGGATTAGTTACTTTCGGAAGGAATTTGGGTGACGTTTTTTGGGATAGTATGCTCGTTGAAGTAGGGAAAATGGCTAACATGCCTACTGCCACAAATCTATTTTCAGGCATTTACGATGGACAAGAACGTACACCGAAGCTGCTGCCCTGCTCGCACACCGTTTGCCTACATTGCCTGTCGAGGATTGTGCAGGCACAGAATCGTGATCCACGAACTGTGAGATGTCCCATTTGCCGAGAGTTGATTCAACTGCCACGAGGTGGTGTTGCTGCCCTTCCTCCGAGTTTTCTTGTTAATCAGCTGCTTGATTTGATGTCACATTTGAGGCGAGAAGTGGTTCCAAAGTGCTCAATCCACAACAGCCAGGTGAGTTTCGTGAGCCATACTTACCACATCATGTGGGTAATGGGTATCAAATCGCTTTTTGGGACAGAGGTACCTGCTACCTAATTGAAATGGATAGGTATCCTACCTGAAACCTTCAGCTACATTCTGTGTAACTTACTTCCGTGACCTAATTTACGTTTTGCCTCCCCCTTTTAAGCTCGCCATACTTGTACCTTGAGCCATACTTGGACCCAACCCCCCACATTCACTGAATATTGCTTGTTCTTAGCATACTGGGTTGTGTCCTCCTATTACCTACTTGTTCTCAATCAACGCTGC
>JASGXE010006086.1:0-44408 GCA_030068105.1 Sinentomon sp. SZTP_YWyxl | reverse complement strand
TGACAGAATTTGGAGGAGGCTGATCGTTTAGAAATGCTGTGCAGCATCCACTGGTAATCGGTAGATTCGGTAACCTGCATAGGCCAGCGTATTGCAAGGTGGCAAGGAAGTCAACGAGACGGGCAGGAACAGCACGAACCACATCACAATTGAGCCATCGTCAGGAAGGATGAATGGCAACTGAATCCAAGGGTCTTCCTGCAGTCGGATGCACGCCCTTCAGAGAAATTGCCACTTCATCTACTGTGGTATGGTATGGTATCAGATTTACTCTGTTCGACAGGTTTTCATGCCATTAAGGCAATCATCAATATGAACAGCAGAGGTTCATCATATACCAGGGAATGGAGGGGAAGGGATGGGAAAGAAATACGACCGTCAGCTGCCTTGTCGAAAGTACCATAGGGGTAAAGGAAAAAGGAGGGGAAAGGACCGCGAAGAGACCATCGGAATGTGGACGGGGCCTAGTCATATAGCAATCATTTCAGACACCCAAGCAGACACACACACATACACAACCAGGCAAGATCAAACCATGAGCAATCATCTAACATTCATCTCCTCATACATACCCCCCATTCATCTCCTCATACATACCCCCCATTCACGATTTCAAAAAAATACACAAAAGTGGAAAAAATAGAAACAAAAGAACTTCCGAGAAGATCGGGATGTAGGTAGACATGTAAAAAAATAGAAAGAAAAAAGAAAGAGAAAAAAAAGAAAGAGAAAAAAGAAGCAGAAAAGGGGATCTGAGATTTTGAATGAGATGCCACAATTTAGATTTAGCCAGGACAACTGATTCCGAGAGAACACTGGCAGGTACCCGGAATGAAAGAATAGGTCGGTACCTACTTCAAGAGACTCTTGGATGGTAGATAAAGTCAAATTTCATAGCACGATAAGGAGATGAGAGCATTTTAGAGCATTACGTGAGTACCTACCCTATCCAGTGCACAACAATGAGGGAAAGATTCGCCTTGCGTCAGTCGCCCAGCGAGAGCTCCGTCCGGCAACTGCCGGTTAACAAGCGCAGTGAGTCACGGAAGCACCAGCGGCGTTCGCCAGCAGTGCGCACACTCCCTCATCCCAGCTGCGTGAAAAAGGTTTTGCACTGACCACGCAGTGGGGGGCCGCCAACATGGGCCGCCGTCTCTGGGCAGGTTCCCGGCTTAGGTCTGGGCATGGGTCCCTGACCCGTTCCCAGACCACATCTTTATCAACCCCATGCATTGCACCAGATCCGAATAGGGCCCACAAGATTACATTTTAGTACAAGCAGGCATATTTTGAGATAGAATTACCTAGCGATTCAACAGAGTTGTGGGATAAACAATTCCAGTCTACAATAGTTCTTGGAATGAATGAATACTTGAGTAGGCTACCTATGCTCTTGGACGGTTGATAAAGGTGAATCTTGAAAGCATGGTCATGTTGACCAATGTTAGCAGGAGCAACAAGAGTATCAGAAAGCGTGCTTTCGAAAGTGTGCTTCAGAAAGTGTGCTTTCAGAAAGTGTACTTTCAGAAAGTGTGCTTTCGGCAACCCTGACGATGTTTTCTATCAGTTTAGGATGGGGAGGTTTCTTGTCAGGCGAGGGTTCATAGCATTGAAGGAAAGCCAAAGCGCGAAGCTGAAGAGAATTTAGCATGTAACATGACTCGCAGATGGCAGCAATGTCTTTGTAGTTCAACTTCGGAGATTGCAGAAGGTGGACAGCCTAGCCAAGCCGAGCCAGATGACAATCTGCAGCCAATTCCAGACCAGGAATACCGGCCGAATTACGCAGAATGCAAATTGTGTCTGTGCGGCAGTGCAATGCCCCATGGACGTGTTCAGAATTTCTGATCGGTAATCAATGAAACATTGTTTCTTTGAGGTATTTGTGATTGTCTTGTGTTTGTGCAATTGGCCAAGCTTAGGTGGAGGTGACTGGCCATCACCACCTAGGCTACTCATTATCTTTGTCCATCGAAGTACTCAGTGAACACTGGTTTCCTTTTTTAAGTACACTTCAGTACCTATCCAGATCAATCATCATGGCTCTTCATGTTCTAAAGTTACCTTTGCGGTGCTTTTTGCTCAGCTTCTGGGGTTTAACACACTCAGCGGGATATGTTGCAACTCAACAGCAACAACCAATACAACACCAAGCACCAGTTTCAATTGATATAGATGACAGCAATTATCCAGATGGATATGAACTGATTAAGACACTTGCTCCCGGCATGGCACTTCTCATGACAATTTTTTCTGTGAAGACAAGTTTTTCTTCAGTGATGATTCAACAAGTCTGTTATCAGGTCTAGACCTCCTGCTTGAACAGTCGATGAAAGCTGTAGCTTTATCCACATCAAGCTACTATTCCTTTCTGTTGCTTAACAGGAGAGACAAACGGAAATATCTGCGATCCAGAATCTATGTAGGGCCTAGTTAAAAACACTTCTAAAATTTGCTCATGGCTTTTCTTGATTCTGATACTGGCCTCAGACATTGAACTCAATCCAGGACCTCAATTTGAAGTTGGATCCTCAGGCCGGAGAGATCTCTGTTGCTTGTTTCAAAACCACCGGAGATAGTTGAGGATATTATCGATCCCTTCCCGCCGAAAACGTGGACATCCACAACTTTCACCGGTGGTTTTAAAAAAAGCATCGGAGATCTCTCCGGCCTTAGTGTTTGCCACAGTTGTCAGTTTCAGGGCATCCTCCCTTTCCGGCAGAAGTGATTAGTGTGACAAAAAATTCAAGTGGTGCCTCCCTATACCTACGATGTCATTTTCTTTGGCTCCAAAGAAAAGGGCCTGCGTCTGAACAGCAGTGCCGTTGCTGATTTTCATCTTAAGAAAGATGAGTTTGTAGTACAAGTTAAAGTCATTAAACGAAGCCATATTGCTGTGTGATGCGGAAGCCTTAACCCGCAAAAAAACAATAACTGCACTTCCAGCAAATGTGCAGATAGTTCCTCCGATGATGAACTTCTATCCATTCTATCTGATGCCATTACTGCAAGCTGTGCGCTGCAATTTGAAAATGTTCTTACCCAGTTGTCACTCCAAGCAGCTAAATTGTCAACGCTGACAGCTCTTACCATGCTGATAAACTCTGTTGAAAACATTGAAAAAAAGTTGGATGATGTGTTAAAATCAAATGTTGTTTTATTAAACAAATTTGAAAAAATCACTGCTGTAAATGCAATTGAAAATCCAAATTTGCACATGGATAAGAATGCCGCTAGCTCCTTGACGATGACTATTGAAAAACCTGCTGTATTAGCTGTCAAAAAAATCTGCCCTGTTGTGTCAGGCAAATTTGACCTTCATGTACAATCCTTGGCTAAAGCAAATAATGCTATTTACTATTGGATATTCAAATGTTAGGCGATTGTTACCATTTGTTAAATTCTTCAAAAATGCTTACTGCAGAAGCTACTTCAAAAGTGGGGGGAAAATAAATGATATGTGCAAAATTTGTGAAAAGCTTGTCTCAAATGTTGCTGCAAAAATGTATTATTGACACTACATGTGGGTATAAACGATGTTCGGTCTAAACCTATTTCCCAGATTATTTCTGACTTTGATGTGTTGTTAAATGGAATATCAAATTTTCGACAACGTTATGATAAATTGATTAATGTTGCCATTTGTCGTCTTCCCCCAGCAACTCAATCTGGTTTCTATTTACACCATATAGATAAACTAAACGTAGCTCTATTTGATTGGTGTCACCTTCATGGAGTCAAATTTCTCAATTTAGCAACAACTGTTCAACGTTTTTCCATGTCTGATGATAGACTGCATTACTGAGAATCTGGATCTTTTGCTGTGTCAAACTGTCTTCGTTCTCATTTTGATAGTTTTTTGGCCTTGGTAAGGAGGCGGGAGTGCCAGGGATGACCCATCGTGCCACCATTTTAGTTAATTCTCAAACAATAGGATGTGGTTCTCCTCCCATGCTCAGAAATAAATTACGGGTGCTGCATCTCAATATTAGAGGAATACGTGGGAAAACAAAAAAATTGGACAGCATTATTACTGTTATACAGCCTGATGTTTTTATCTTGACGAAGACTCATCTTGAAAATGATATATTCGATGGTGAACGCTTTCCAAGTGGCTTCTCCATATATCGCAGGGACCGAAACTCTCATGGGGGAGGTGTGGCCATTGGCATAGGATCCATTTATCATTCCGAATTCTTATTCTCCGATCAGAAAAACGAATTGATTGGTTGCAAATTGCATGTCGATAATTCGTCAAAAAAACTACTCTTTTTGTGATTGGAGCATACCGCCCTCCATCCTGCACTTTGGACACTTTTGCAGCTCTCAGGGAAATCTGAAGGTTTTAGATCTTCATCGAAATACACAAAAAAAAGCCTTAATAGGGTGTGACTTTAACCTCCCACACGTCAACTGGTCAAATCTCACCGTTGCAAGTGGTTTCCCTGACACAAACGCCTTCTGCAGGGCTTTTGATTTTATTCAAGAATTTTCTCTCTTCCATCAAATTGTCAATGTACCATTGTTTCGATTTCAAATATTCTGGATCTTTTTTTTTGTTAGACCTTTAGAAATTGCAGGGGAAGTAACGGTTGAAAAAGGATTAAGTGATCAAATGGTTTATGTGGATTTACTTTTGGATAGCAAACCAGCCACTCGTAAATCAATCCTCACACCGAAATTTTCAAATGTTAACGCAGAAGTCATAAAGCCTCTCCTGGAGTCCGAACTTGATATTTTTACATCACAGGCTGATATGCTTGATCTGGAGCAAATATGGGAGAGATTTTCAAACATGGTATTTAAGTTTCAAGCAACTGTACCCATACCTAGTTGAAAAGGTGGAAAACTCTTATCCTCAGTGGTACAATAGGAAAATTCGAAATACAACGGAAGTATAAACTTAGAAACAAATCTGCAGTTGAGAAAATTGCCTATGTCGAACTTCTTCAGCAACTAAATGATGTGAAAGATGCTGCTCATCTCAGCTATACAGGTTGGTTTTTTTAAAAGTATCACTGGTTTTTTGGCTTCGCGGTGTAGTATTTTGGCCACGAGTTGCTTTTTTGCTTCCACAGCACTAATTGACGGGTGAAATTGCTCACGTGTAAACAAGCCTTAGAACACCTGCATATTTTGTCAGCTTCATGACCAACTCAAAGATTTTCATCAGCCTTTAATTTGGGGACAAAAATGAGCATGGAATAAAAATAAAAAATTCCACTTCCAGAATGCATGACGGATCACCTCTGCTGATCAATAAAACATGGTGTCACATAAATCATTTGCGTAAAAACCATAAAACAAAAGCATAGATTCAAGGTTGAACTTTACCACTGGCATTTATCGGCGCATTTTCAACCGCTGCATGTCAAGCCATTGCAGCAGCATCTGCCGCATCGGCTGCATTTCTAGCTGCCGCATCCACCGCATCTTAAAGTGACGAAGTAGGGATTCTCAACTTTTTGGTGGTATAGTGGTTTAATATTCGAATCACGAGTGATTCTTGCTTTCTTTCTTGCACTCACTCGGTTTTTGAGAGACTTTTTTTTTTCTGTGTTTTTTTTCTGTGCCATTTTCACGCAGTCGTTCAAGACTGCGTAATAATGGCAAAAAACACGGCATGAAATGAGCGGATGCGGTGATAGGGAGATAGGGCGGATTGACGTGTGGCGGTTGATGATTCTGCGACTCAAGATGCGCGGCGGTAGTTGCCGATTGTAAAGTTTAACCAATTTCAACTTGGCCTATTGAATTTTTACACTTTTGTTTACAAATGGCGTTGCTCAGATTGCTGACTTGTGGGCTAATTTTTTGCAAGCCTTTGTTTGGCCTTGCACCCTACCCTGTGTTATGGATCTGAATCACGTTGGCGCAACTTCAACACCGCGACCATGCAGCGCCGTTGATAATTAGAAGCCTTTCGGCAGCAGGCAGAAATTTTGTTGAATTCTGCCCATTCATTCTGATTCTTTGAACCAGGGAGTCGTGTTTTTGAAGTAAAATGGGCTAATTCGGGCAAAACGAGCTTGTCATTCATTCTTTGAACTGAGAAGGGTTTATCGTAACACCCTGTGCTCTGCTCGAACCTCGATTTACTCCGCTCACTCAGGTGTTGGACGCTTCGATTTTTGGTCTGCATCCTCACCTGCATGCACGTGCGTTCATGCGGCGATTCACTTCAAACTTGTCGCTGGCTTCGCGTGTGCTATGATTGGAGCGGAAAAATTAATGCAGCATTCATTGGCCGGTCAAATTGAACAACACTCATTGTGGAAAACTTTTTCGATAGCCGAACCAAGCATCGTTGGAGTGATGCCTTGGCCGAACACGTGTTTCGGTGATATGGGCCCACTTGAAAACGCAAAATATTTCTTGTGGATGCAAGTTTGGAGGTCAAGCATGTTGTGGGAGATTGTGACTCACTAAGGAGCATTTACACGGTCGAACTCTGTTGTCGAATTTGTGTGAAAAGGTACTGTCGGTGAAAACGAGATTTTTGATCTGGAGCTGACAGAAAACTGATAACGAGTGATACTTGTAAAATATCCACTCTGTATAAATAGGATATGCAGAGAGGGTAGGAAAAACTAACTTTAAAAAGCTCTGGAGTCTAGTTTCTACCCTTACGAGGTGATAGGAAAAAGTCAATTCCAGGTCTGGTAGATAAAGTAAGCTCTTTAAGACATCAAGACATTGACAAGGCAAATTTATTGAATGATCACTTTGCGCAGGTATTTTCACCTTCAACAAGTATTTTCCCCCTTGCTAATTGCTATTATTGATAACAATGACCAAAATTTGGAAGATGCTATAATTAAGCCATGTAAAATTGCCAGGTGGATTAGGCAGATGCCTGGCTCTGGGTGCATGACTTCTGATGGCTTTTCTTTCAACTTTATTAAGCTGTATCATGATGTGTTTTCAAGGTTCTTGTCGGTGATTATGAAAAAATCGTTAATCCTTGGCCAGTCTCAACCCTTCAGGTCTTCTGGTCTTCTTTGTGTTTTTTTTTCTCTACTTCTTCCCTTTCCTTTTATTTAGTATTGTGCAATCTTGTCAAGTAGGTACTGGCACGCTTGTTATTGCAAATTTGTTTGTGTTATGTGTATTTCTCTCTGGTATTGTCGCAATGTTTTTTCAGTCATTTTTGTTTTCCCTTGATAATCAGGTCTGGGTTGTGATTACAATTTTGGTCCAACATGGTTCCACTCTTTCCTGCATTTTTGTTTTTGTTTTGTTTTGTCTTTTTATTTTTTGTTTGCTTCTGTGCAGTCAATAGGTTTTGTTCTCACACCAATTTTGTGGAATTCCTCTAACTTTCCCTTTTCTCCCATCTCCTGTGGTTTGGTAGGGTGGGTGGCTCGTCCTGGCACTTTGCTATTTCCCCCCTCCTGCCATTATACTCAGTTTCTCACTGTGCTGATTACGCCCTCCTCGTTTCTGCCTTTTGAAAATCGAGCTGCCAGACCATGGAAAAAGAAATCCTTCCTACCCCAAACAAAATTTTGCCAAACAATTGTCAAATCCTCTCACTTCATCTATTGAAGCTTCTGGTAAGCTTACACACACATGTTGACTTGTGTTTAGTATGAGGTAGGTCTCCTGCAAATAAATATCTTTTCTCTTCTTACCATACCAGGTGGGGTGCTTTTGCACCCCTTTCAAATTTATTTTTGGCTCGTTTTTTGTTGGAATATAATTCTTACCTGCTGATATTTACCATCACTCAATGGTTCTGGATGGTGGATATGCACAACTACTGGCTGCTTCTCTCTTTGCTTCATTATATCGGTGCATCTTCATGTTTCTGTGCATATTACTCGGATGGTATTCCACATTTTTGAGGGTAAGAATTATTTTCTAACTTACATTCATTGCTCTCTTTGGATTGCCTACACACGCTGAATTTCTCCCTGGTTCTCAAAATAAAATATGAAATCTTCTTTTCCAAGTATCTCTTTTGGGGGCTTGATCCTTGATCCTGAATTTTTCAATTTTCATCATGAAATGAGTTGTGCGTTTTTTTTTTTTTTTTTTTATTTTTGCACGGAAAAATAACTTCTAGTTGTATGTTGCATTTTGTTACTAAAAAGAACAAACAACCACAGTAAAAAAAAAGTTGCCATCGAGATGGAAAAATGCATATGTTAACCCGATTCCAAAGAAAGGTGATCTCAAAAACGTTAATTCATACAGGCCTATTAGCCTAACTCGCCCCTGTTGCAAGGTCATGTCATGGAACATATTTTGTCTGAATACCTGAAATCTAGACTCAAATCGGTTGGTTTCTTCATCCATCAAAGCATGGATTCTGTGCCGGTTTCTCTTGTGAGACAACTTGTTTAGTTCGCCCAGCGTGTTTCAAAATGAGATCGACTCTTCCGGCCAGTTAGACGGCCAGAGATCTTTCTTGATTTTGAAAAAGCTTTTGACATACGTCCCTCTAGCGACTCTTAGAAAAACTAAAAAGTGTAAATATCTGCTTTCCAGTCTTTAAATGGATTGCTGATTTACTCAGCTTCCATCCTCAGCAAGTATGCATAAATGAAATGGAGCTTGCTCACAAACCAGGGCCGTTACCTCTGGAGTCCCGCAGGGTAGTGTTTTGGCTCCTAGGTACCTAATTTGTTTTCAATTTTTATAAATGACCTTTCTACTGTTAGTTGTGTTGTTTCGTTTGTTTGCGGATGACTGTGTCATTTCGTAGGAAATTCACACTCCAGCTGATTCTCTTATATTACAAAATGATCTTAAAAAAATTTGGACTGGTGTAAGAAATGGGGAATGAGGCTAAACACTGAAAAATGTACTGTTGTCTGCTTTACCACTAAATTAAAACCCATTCCCAGAAAATATTATTTTGTAACTTTTGAGTAACCGATTGCTGATCATGTCAACCTTCTGCCCCCGTGAAACAAGAATACTCAGATTTTCCCCAAGGACCAGAAACCGGAAGCTTTCAAGGGTTATACGGGTAGCGAGGATACCTACTCACCAAAAAATAAAAATTCCGAAATACCCTGTAGTTTTTCTTTGTACAGGCATGTCATAAGCGAATTCGGGTATCGGATGATACTCTGCAGAGTTTTCTCAGTTGGCGAAAATCTTCGCTGACAATTTTCAATCATTATTTTCCCGCCAATTTTTTGTTTTCTGGTAAGGTTGCTGCATTTGCAATGCGTCAGGTTGTTATGCTGGAGTGTCTATAGGGACCCGTGTGGTGGTTGGCATGGTGATGGGGTTGCTACCTACGTCTTCAAGAAGACGGAAACCAGACGCATTTGTTTACGCAGGAATTGTTTTGGAGATAATGGCATTCAAAGTTGGATGACTTTTGCATTCGTTGTGCCCGGTTTGATATGATGCTGACTCCGTGTTTCTGATCCAATTGGGATGTGTGTGGTGTTGTTCGAGAGGGAATTAAATTGGCCTTCCTCCTCGTTCGCCCGCGATGTCGCAATTGGTGTCTAATGATTGAATATTGTGATACAAATGTTTTCGTCAGTTCAGGGTGGAAATTATCGCCTCCCGGACAAGGATTTTTGAAGTGATGGACATGATTTTTAAAAAGTCTGCCTTCGATTGAAAGGCTCACGGGTATTGCCACAATGTACCACAACGAAAATTGCTTTTGGCAACATGGAAATATACCTTCTTTTTTAACCGGTTCTCCTATTTTTGGATCTTTTGAAATGGAAAGTGACTTTGCGTGAACAAAGACTGCTTCAGTCTATCACACGGTTGCCGATCTTAAATAAATTTAAGATTGGCAGCTCCCTGTGTACATATTGGACCCCTTGAACACATTGGATCACCATCGAACCGGAAGAAGGAATGAGTTAAGCGGAAGAGAAACGACAAAATCGAAATCATTCTGGTAAGTGAAATTAAGAAAAATGCAATGTTTTTTTTAAATTCAAAATTTTAATACTTTGGGACGAGAATTTCTGTTTTTTTTCCACAGGGCTGCAGAGCAACTATCAAAGTTACATTTTTCGCAGTAAAAAAGTCAGGGTTGGAAAAAAACGTTTTTTTTTTTAAATCCATAGGCCTAAACGTTTTAAACGTTTAAAACATGTTTTTTTTTTGTTTTAAATGTTTCTTTCTCCATCTGTTTTTTGCATTGTTTAAAACATGTTTTAAACAGTTTTAAACGTGTTCCAAAAGCTGCCAAGGCTAATTTTGCAATAATTTACTGACAATGGTACTTGAAAAAGGCAACAATAATGGTTTTATTGATAACAAAACAGAAAAACGTTGAAAATTGAGTACCTAAAATGAGCAAAAAGTATTTCTTTTGTTTTTGCAGATTGTTTTAAATGCACCATTTCAGACAAGTTGCGGTTGTTTTAAACATGTTTAAAACATGTTTAAAACATAATTTTGTTTTAAACAAATTGTTTTAAACAAGTTTTTTTTTTGTTGATGTTATGTTCAACAACAAGTGAAAATCAAAAGATGGAGAAAGAAAAGATGCCAGAGTAGAAGTGAAGCTCACCAATGTTTTCCAGATCAGTGCATGGAATCGTCTCACAATCGCCAGTCAAATTGCAGTGATGGATATCGATCGTTTGAGAAAGTCGATCGTTTGAGAAAGTTAATATCATTTGTTGAGAATATGACATCAATATCACCAAATAGCAAACAAAACAAAACAAAAAGGAGTGCAAAGCACTCCCCCTAGAGAATGGGGTTAAGAAGGTGACAATAATTAGTTCTTTGCTAGGATTTACCAAGTCAATTTAGCGGAATGCAAACAAAAACAAATTGGGACACAATCTGGAGATTTTCCTCCATCTCACACATTGGAGAGCATCAGTATACTCTGGCCCATATCAATCCCAACCATTTTATAGAAAAGCAAATGTGATGCAGGTCTAAATAGCATAGGAACACTGGGAAGGCAAAGTTGCTTACGCAACTCGTGGCCTTGACCCAAACAGTGGTGCAAGCTAAATGATTCAATGGGTTGGGGGATACCTACCTACCATGTTACCAGGGTTGCAAAAAAACGAAACATTTGAAAAAAAACAAAACATTTGTTTTAAAACAAAATTGGATGTTTTAAAACACTTTTTTTGTTTTAAAACAGCCAGAAAAAAAAACTTGTTTTAAAACATGATTTTTGTTTTAAAACAAGGTGTTTCAAAACAAATATTTTTTTCCTTTTTCTTGTAAAACTTTGAGAGAAGCCCGGAGTGAATGCAGCAACATACCCTGGGCAGTACGCAGGCAAAAACAAATCGAATTTGCCCATTGGCACTGCCAGATTCCATATTATTCTGTGCACACAATGCACGTCTAGCTTCTCAACTTCACTCTCACTTCGATATGGCGGGTACGTGAATAAACTCATTTGATGTGCTGGAATTTGCATCAATGGCTAACGTTCGGGATTCGGGGTGCGTAAATATTCTTGGAGATAGGTACCTATTCCAAAATTCTTGGAATTTGCGTCGGATTCTATTCATTTCTATTTGTTTATCATTGTTCAAAAAGTCAACAAAATAGCAAGAATTATGATGAAATACAATACAATTTTCACCAACCACGGCAAATTTTATCATAAACCATTACGTACAATTTTGTGATGGTGATGACAAAATAAGAAATACCTATACTAGGTATAAAACAATTCACCATCGGCCATACCCCAAGAAAAAATTGTTCAGGTGTTGATAAAAGATTAAATATTTCCTAATTCCTCGTACACATCCACAATCGTTTTGTTTTCCTGTTTGGTTTTGAGTGTCAAAAGTTCAAAACTAAAGGGAATTATTATTTACAAATTCCCAGGAAATTTAGGTAGGTACAACGAAAATTACGAAACAAAATTTTGAGATTTCAATGAAAATTGCCCGTCAACAAGTGGCAAGTCAAGTGCAATGCTTCCTGTTCCTAGTTATCCCAAAATCATGAAAAATATTTGCTAATTCTTGCTTTTAATGTTACACCATTCAAATAGGCACTCAGCATTTGCTGGACTCATAGGTATTTGTTTTACAATCTGGTTGTTTTTTTTTTGTTTTTGTGCGAGTGCCTTGGTATGCTGTTCCGTTTTAACTCTCTACGAGGTATCTCCCTTCTTGGTCATTAACAGTACCCATCTACCGAATGCCTTGGCCTATTTTAAATGCCTATTTTATTTGCATAGGTCCCTGTTTTTATTTTCCTTCCATCCAAGATCATAAAATGCATGAGTTGTGTTTGATGCTTTGGTCATATCATTTGTGGTGGGATAATAATTTCTCAAGAGGTTACCAGACAGAAACAAACACTTGCCAATGAGTCCTATCAAAATACTGTTTTTCTTCTAATTTCTCATCACCTGCATGCTCCTTCTTCATGGTGTTTCGTGTTTCAAGGTATTTATTTGGTTTCTGGCAACTGGACAATCGTGACAAATGGCAAACCATTCGCGGTTTAAAAATAAATAAAGTTCATGATCATGATCAAAAATAGAAATAGGGTAGAATAGAATGATGTGGATATTCCCAAAGTTGAACCAAAAGGAACATTGCCATAAACTATGTTCTTGGGAACAACATAACGACACTGGGTGACAACATGGAATTTTGCTATAACCTGTGACATTCCATTTCAGAATCTATCGATTTTGGGTGCAGATGCAGATGGTGTATCACAGAAATTGGTCGAACATAAATGCAGAAGAGAACATTGAAACAGTCGGCCATGTTGTAGGTATTGTCACATGTTTTGAATAGGCCAATCCATTGTTTTTTCTTGCAAGTCATTTTTGGATGAAATGAGCACACCAACAAGTGGTTGGTTAAGTTTCGAGGGTGTGTGAGATTTTGAGGTTTGTGATAGTGTGACGTGGACATGATTATGGAGTGAGGAAAGGCAAAAAGCTGTGGAAAATGAGAGATCGGAGTGATTTTGATGTTCCACATCTTCAGTGGAACTTAATCACCGGACAGATGGAGTTGATGAGTAAAAGTAATGGTGAGCATGATCAAGGCAACCTGGAGCAAAATTCTGTTTTGTTCGTTATTTTTCAAATTATTGTGCTTTAGACTTCAGTAGGTACCTACCATTTACCAAGGTAAAACACGATTTATTCGGTGAAATTTGTTCAGAATGATTCAGTAAAATTATTTTTTTTCATCATATTGTTCATCTTCTGATTTATTTCTGAGTAGGTAGCTACTGCCATTTTGACCTGCAAATTGTCTAGGTAGATGTGACATAGGCCAATTTGACATGAAGGTACATGCTTCTTTTTAATATTTTAGAAACAAAAAAAACATGTTTTTTTAACAAAATAAAAAAAAATTTGAAAATGTTACTGGTGTCAAAATTAGCCCATTTCCAAAGGAAAAATTTGTTTTTAAACAATTTGATAAAAAACACGTGTTTTTGTTTTAAAACAAACTGTTTTAAAACAAAAATGTTTTTTTTCAAAGCCTTGTTTTAAAACGTGTTTGAAACAATGTTTTAAAACAATTTGTTTTAAAACAAACAACCCTGCATGTTACATGCAGTTGTGTTCATTTCCCACGAAAGTAACGAGCCTCAACCAATGCCAAGAGGCTAGGTTAATACCTTAAATAGCAAATTGCGAACCTCATCTGTGGTAACACACTCAAGAAATCTGCCAGCTTGATTTGAAAAACAGTGCTCATTTGGAGCTAATTTGATGGCTACCGGGAGCAAGTTCCAAAAACGGACACCCCTAAAAAAGATGGATTGCCTGCCAATGGCAGATTTGTATGCTGGAGTTTCAAGCTTCATGAGGTCAAAGCCTCGAGTATTGGCAGAATGAATTTTTAGCTGAAGAACCTCTAAATATATCATCTTGTGGTACAGTTTGAATATTAAAAGTGCAGCACGACAGGCAATGACATGATACAAAGACCTAATAGAAAGGGTTTTAAAAATTGGAGCAGAAGGAGCGTCTCTAGGTTGAAATGCTATAATTCTTAATAAAACTTTTTGCCTAGTAAATAAACTTGTAAGCTTTGTTATATTAGCTGCAGACCACACCTCCATACCGTAGACCAATTTACTATGGACAAGAGAAAAATACACTGTTCTTAGTATTGCCTTGGGTAAGAGGTACCGTATTCTCCTGAAGATATAAATTTGATAGTTTATATATCCCAGGAGACTATCAATGTGATTACTCCAGGTTAGTGATTTGTCAAAGGTAACACCAAGAAGTTTCAATGTTGGCGTAGGCATCTTATATGTCCCCAAAAGAAAAATCCGGCTGTCAGCTTCATTGAGAACCAGCCGCATACCAGGTTCAAAAACACAGTAGTTAGTCTTGTTAACATTTAACTGCAGTTTGTTTGCTGCAAGATAATCAGCCACTTTACTGACATCCAATGACATTTGCTGAATAGCCTCAAATGGCAATTTATGAGTGGATAACAAAGTGATGTCATCAGCAAACAAAACCACTCTGGAGGCTAAACGGAGATGGAATATATCATTTACATAGAGTATGAAAAGTAGTGGCCCCAGGACAGATCCTTGAGGAACACCTTTTGAAACAGTGAGGTTAGGGGATTGGCAATCCATTGAATCCACATATTGTTAGGGGATTGGCAATCCATTGAATCCACATATTGTTGTCTGTCAGCCAGATAACTTCTGAATAGATTCAGGACAACACCCCGAATTCCATATTCGTTTAACTTCCAGAGTAGAATGAAATGGTCAACAGAATCAAATGCCTTTGAAAGATCAAGGGATACCATAGCTGTGATTTGATTGTTCTCCTTGTTTGCCAATACATGCGCATAAATATCTAGCAATGCAAGTGAAGGTGACTTCTTTGGCACAAACCCATATTGTTGCTTATGCAAGATTTTGTTTTGATCAATAAAATTTCTTAAGCGGTTACAAATAATTTTTTCTATTATCTTACTTAAGGTTGGAAGAACTGCAATGGGCCTATAATTGAGTGGATCCTCTCGTGGCCCTTTTTTGTAGAGAGGTATAATCTTGGCGATCTTAAATTTGTTTGGAAATATACCTGTTACAAACATCTGGTTAATTAGATGCCTCATTGGTTCAACTACTTTAGGTTTTACAGATTTTACCATTCCTATATGAACGCGATCATAACCACATGATGTTTTATTGTTCATCGACAGAATAGTGGAACGTATTTCTTCAGAAGTAACAGGATTCAAAAACATAGAATTACAATTGGCACGAAAAAGTGAAGATGGAACAACAGAACTTTCAGACGACAAATGAGAACTAATATTGCAAAAAGACATGTTCAATTCATTTACGATTTCTTGGGGATTAGACAGGTGATTATTCTGGCTTGTTTTAAGCAACTCAATGCGATTAGCAAGTGAGCCCTTGGAAGGTTTAGCCAGAGCCTCATTGATAACTTCCCATGTATACTTGTTGTTTTCCGACCGTAAGAGACGGCGGGTAAAATAAAGCTTTTTTGCAGATCTAATAGCCGCAGTTGTTTTGTTCCTGCATGAAATGTACTCAGCTTTGATCTCAGAAGACCCCAGGTTGCGCAAGTATCTTTCATATAATCGTGACCTCATCGAGAGCAAGCCCAGTAGCTCAGAGGTCATCCAATCTTTGCGCGGCTTTTTAAATCTTCTAGCCGTTCTGGTGAAGGTAGCGGATTCAATTGCTTTTATAAATCTATCTTGAATTAAGGCTGCAATGTCGTTTGGATCAGTTTTTTCATAAAGGGCCTCCCAACTGGCTTCCATGATACCATCCACAAAGGTGGGGAGACGGAAAATGGACCTACTTTTATCACAAATGTCCCTTGGCCAAGTAAGGACACCCTCACGATGTACATATAGAAAGACAGGAACGAAGTCGTGGTTGTTTAAAACATGTTAAAACAGATTGTTTTAAACAGAAGGTTTTAAATGAACTACTCTGAAAAAAATCATAAATTTTGACAAAAAAATGGGCCGGTTTTTGGGCCAGGGACAAAAACTGATCGTTGTCACCTCCCGTCATTTGCGCATTTTCCGCCGGTGGCAGAAGGTTAAATACATGGGACTCACCCTATCAAAGACTTTATCATGGGATGCTCATGGCAAATTCTGCTCTGTTCTTCATGAGGTGCACCTTTTATAATGCTGGAATAGGTGTCAAGGAATAAGTTTATTTTGCTTTGGTTCGTTCCCTTCTTGAATAGGTACCTACCTATGCTTCAACTGTGTGGAACCCCTATCGAATTTTCAGATTGAAAATTTGGAGAGAGTTCAAAGAAGAGCAGCACATTTTGTGACTGGTAGACATGCTCCTTTTGACAGTGTTACGTCAATGTTGCAAGACCTTGGATGGACTTCACTGGCTTCATGTTATCACGTAGAATGATCTCCCGACTTGCTCTGTTTATTTTTGGGATTAAATAACGTGGGTGGCTGGTCAGAAATAAAGGACTTTCTGCTTCTGCCAAATTACCAAAACAGAAATGATCATGATTTTAAGCTTTGGTCAGGTGCCTTTCACAAAGATGTGGGAAAGTATTCGGTGGTCCCTGAAAACCGGACAGCCGGACAGGACTGCCGGACAGGCAGAAAGGACCGCCGGACCGACCCGGACAGGTTAGGTTAGGTTAGATTAGGTTAGGATAGACTATCCTAACCTAATCTAACCTAACCTGACCCGTCCGGGTCGGTCCGGTGGTCCTGTCCGGCAGTCCTGTCCGGCTGTCCAGTTTTCAGGGACCACTAAAGTATTCATTTGTGCACAGAACGGTCAGGGATTGGAACTCTCTGCATCCCCGAGAGTTTGGAACCAGGGAAGATATCAACATTGAAATGAACAATGGTTGTCTGACATCACCATAAACACGTCTTAAAGTTTTGTTTCCTTTATTCCTCTGACATATGCCAACAATGGCTGTTATATTTAATGTACGTGACATAGGCAGGTAGGTATTGTCTGTGTTTGTTTTATTTTATCTGACTGCTGATTTGCGCCGGGATTAAAACCCCTGCAAATTAAATGCAAATTAAATGAAATTAAAATGTATTTAAAGCCCGCATGTTGATAAAAAAATCCCTACCAAGCTGAGAAAATAGCTGGATTGTCAAGGCAATGTTCAAAGAGGAGAGATGACATGGGCTGCCTCCTGTTGTCTGTACAGATGGGTCGGGAGAAAAGGAGCTGTTTCTTCTGCTGTCACTGGCAGGTCTAGACCTCACTCGCAAGAGTGCGTCGAACTGAACTCTCTTCAGTCAACTTAGCTAGCACTTAGCAGCAAGTGGGCAAGGAAATGGTGATTTTGATTTGCACAGTTCCAATACCTGCGCTTAAAGGAATGACACTTTTGCTCTGAGTGGGCAGGGTGATGGTGTGAGCGGTGGTGGTGGTGGTGGAGACATGGGTCTGCTCAATTCAAGCATTTCTGCTTCAAGGTTGCAGATTTTGGACCTTGAAGCCACTTCAGCTGCACTGCAAGGGTGGGGCGCAGACCACATGATGCAAAAGCGATTCATCACACATATTATAATCGAATCATCTGAGTCGGAAGCAAGGTTCTGTGACATTTTTGCTTTCTTGGTAGCAATCATTGCCGATTTTGGTTTGGGAGTTGGCATACGGGTTGGAGTTGGTCCTAGATTCTGCTCTACATCACCACAGCGGACAACAGGAGCAAGAACAGAAAAAAGTCAAGCCACGGGACGAAATGCCAAAAAAGCTTGGTTATTGCAGTCAAAGGAGAGACCCATGTGCTTTTCGGACGAAGACTGAAAAACCCTGAGGTGGGACAGAGAAGACTTTCTGAAACTGGTTCTCCTGTGCTTGGGCTGCTTGGCGCCAAGGCCCAATGAAAAATGACGGAACAGTCACACGGAAATGCAAAAAAATACAACTGCAAACTGAAAAAAAAAACAAGATTTGCGACCACGGCCATTTCCGATTTTCGGCAACAGAATGGTTGGGCCTGGGCCAACCAGTTCGGATCCAGATCAAAAGCGACTGGCTTTGCAGAACCAGTAACCGCTCAGACAAAAAAAATGTCAGCAACAACACAAAGACAAAAAAGAAAAAAACGAAAAAACAAAGCAATGAATGGCTCAAATGTCCACCATTGAAGACATTCAGATGTCAGATTCAAGACTCAAGTAAGGTTTACGCCTTCTTTTCGGCAGACCTTAAGAAGCAGAAAAAAAACCGACAGAAATGATAAAAAAAAAAACAAAAACAAAACAACAAGAACTTCCCTTCTACCCAAACAGAACAAAAAGAACAACTTCCCTTCTACCAAATCAGTCCATTCCAAGGGAACGATCCAGTCTCCTCCATTCCACCTGGTCAGTCCACACACACACTGCAGTGATGTCACAAATCCTTCATCATTGGCTCAGCGTCAGATCAATCATCCTTTGGGCTAGGTTATCGTCATTACCTACACCTCCTTCGTCCTTCATTCCGTGACATCTCCTGAGTTCATCAGACATCCGTTACCACAGTTCATCCAACTGCTCACCTTGACATTCGCTTATTATCTAAAACAGGAGAAAAAAGAAAGAGAAAAATAGGATGAAGGAAGGAAGCAAAGCAACTTCAAAAGAGGCAGCTTTTTAAAAAGAATAAAAAGTAAAGAAATAAAGATGACATAAAGAAATACAAGAAAGAAGTAAGAGATGCAAGAAAGTGGATTAAATGAAATAAAGCTGAGAACTTCCCCTTTCCAGTGCACAACAACGGGGGAATGGTTCGCCTTGTGTCAGTCACGCGGCGAGAGCGCTGTCCGGCATAAGCTCGGTTAACTAGCGCAGGGAGTCACGGAAGCACCAGCGGTGTTCGCCAGCAGTACGCACACTCCCTCTTCCCAGCTGCGTGAAAAAGGTTTTGCACTGACCACGCAGTGGGGGGCCGCCAGCATGAGCCGCCGTCTCCGGGCAGGTTCCCGGCTTAGGTCTGGGCATGGGTCCCCGACCCTTTCCCAAACCTCATGTATATCAACCCCGTGGCAATGCACCAGATCGGATCCGAAAGAAAAAAAAATAGATAAAGAAAAACAAAATCTCCAACCACCCTCACTCCTAGGCAGCAGAAACCTTTCCCTTCCACTTCACAAGATATTGCTTCGCATGTTCTACCCACTGGTCTGATTCCTTCTCCCTCCCTATTCCCAGTCGTTCACGAACAAGTGCCCATTCCTGCTCTTTGTGAACACCCCTGTCCACATCCATCCACCCAGAAAAACGTCTCTCTTCAATCATTGACTTGCACCTCAGGAATATGTGGCACAAGTCCTCTGACTCTGCCCCACAGAGCCTGCATTCCTCCTTCCCATCCACCCAAGCCCAAGATTTGCAATCCGATCGCGTCGGCGGCTGGAAATGCAGCGATTGTCTTGAGAGTTGCGTCTTGACTGAAAAGTCACTGATGACGGCCTTAAAGAAGTGCAGCAAGGGTGTGACTAAAACGCTGAACCTGCTTGTCCTGCTTGTCTTGCTTGTCCTGCTGGAAACCTGCTTGTCCTGCTGGAAATGGTAAAAAGGGTTAGGTTATTGTTAAATTAGGCTATCCTAACCTAAATTAACCAAACCTAACCTTACCTAACCCCAACCTAACCCTGCAAGACCTTACCAGCAGGACAAGCAAGACAAGCAGGTTCAGCGTTTTAGTCACTTCCGTGCAGCAATTCCGATGAATTTGCCAACCAATATGCCTGCAGCTGTGCAATCTCGTCCTGCCTGAATGGCCTCGTGGATCTTTGGAGATTCCTTGGAGATATTTTGCGAATTGTGCCTTTTCCCTTTTTCCCTGTTTTCATGCACCAAAAATTGAGGCACCCACCCAGCAAGCAGAATTACACTTTTATTGCGCTTTTATTTCACTTTTAAAAGTGAAAAAATATGTAAAAATTGTATAAATTTTACGTCGAAAAACTGTAATATAAGTGTAAAAATGTCCCACTTTTGTGTACATTTCACGTAAATATTACATATTTTACACTTTTTTGACACTTTTTTCACATTTTTGACACTTTTTGGACACTTTTTTTGCACTGTTTGGATACTTTTTTTACACTTTTTGGGTACTTTTGTCGCACTGAAATAAAAAGAGTTTTCAATTTTCGAACACCAGAAATGCATTTTATTCACAATACCATCTTCCCTTCACTGCATCACGGCTGTCCATTGAAGTCCATTCACATTTAGTTTTCACTTTATAGGAATTACAGGATATCATTTCAAGAATGGATGCATTGGCCCCGAGATAAGTTTGAACATGCAGAGGCTTTGTCCGTTAAAACAGTCTCTGATAGTCCAACTTAAGTCGGGCACCAATGCCTAATGCAACAAATTTTGGAAGTTGCATGGAGTGTCTGAGATTATCATTGTTCGTCAAATCGTATAGGTATCAATGTAATCCGACGCAGCATGCATCTTCTTTTTAACGAATTTGCCCGGAGTTGATTCACAATTATTTCGTGCTGGTAACACAGCAATTACAAAAATGCACACCTAAACATTGGTATAAACTGTCAGCATTTGGAATTTCAATTGAATTCGACAACTTGCAATCAATTTGGCTTGGCATTGTAAAATTATTATTTTCCTAACATGTGCTGCCATCTAGCGCAATAAAAGAAATCTGATACTGAAAAAAAAATTATACTTTTTTACACATTTTTACACTCAAATATTTTCGCATTGCCTTTGTGTTTTCCACCCAGAAGACTGAGACAGACGCATCTGGAAAATGAAGCGTTGTCCCTGGTTGATGACACGGGCATGCGCAGCTGCCTTTCGGCTAAGCATGATGGCACGGAAGCGTCGCATCGAGAAAAGTGAAAGAAAAGTGTCACAAAATTTTCACTTTTCTGACATGTGAAAAAGTGAACAAAAATGGATATAAAAATTACGTACAAAATGTGTAATAAAATGTTCACTTTTCACTTTTACCCTTATTTTTCACATTTTTGCACTTTTTTTGCACTCGCTGTCAGGGTTGCCAGTTCCTTTTATGAAAAAACCGCCCTATTTTCTCAAAACCCCCGCCCAAACCCGCCCAAAATGCCAACATTCTTCCCTCTTGGCCATCTTCACTCTATTCCTAGATGAGTATGCACCTAGATACCCAGCTAGCTTCAAATAATTGTAAAAAACTTACCATAAAAAAATGCTGGATTGCAAGTTTGTCCTCAAACTTGCATTAAGTAGGCAAAGATAACACCTTGTCGGCAGGTAGGCAATTCCAATTGCCAGTAGGTACCTACCTAACTAACTGCACAGATTGTTGTGACAAAGCAGAGATGTAGTAGGTAGGTAATCTTGGAATGCATGCAGTCTATTGAGGCCCTAAATCCTTTATTTGTCCTCCTATATCACTGACAAGGCCACGCTGAAAATGAGGCCCAATCACAGACTTGATGAGGGCACTTTGTGCGGTGAATCTTTTTTTTTTTTTTTTTTTAAATAACTGTCCCCCCAAACCCTCCCCCCAATCTTGAACTGTAACTTCCCAAATTCTTCATTTTAAATCTCCCAAGTTCCATCATCACATGCATTGATCGACATTTTGCAGGCTGTGAACATGAGCAGGGCAATTCTTCGCTCCCTGCATTTGCGATCTTGGATGATTGGGTCATCTTGATTTTGATTGAAAACTGAAGGCATGTCCTTCTGTCCCTCAAGAACCAAATTCTTCGGTGGCTTTTCGTTTCACCATCTTTGAGATCCGGATAATGAGCAACAGAAATCCATACATAATTTCCAACAGAATGGAATTCCATACACAAACTGCACAACAATATTCCTTTTCCATCGTTGATAAAGGTGCATCTGAATGTGGAATTGACTTTTTTCAAGCTTTCGGTTTGGGTTTGAGGCTTTGGTGCACGACCGGCAGTGTGCAGTTTGTCGCTTCTCTTCTTTTCGCCAAAACAGTTTGTTTTGTCGGCTGCTTGAAGGCCCACCGATTGCTGCGACGAATCGACGGCAGCATCAAGCCATAAGGTGCGCGCGGTTCGCACTGGCGGTTTTTTTTTTCGAAAATTGCGGGAAAAATGATCATTTCTTGCTTCCACTTGAAAAAAAATAACCAAAAACGGTGTTCCGCCCAAATCCTGAAAAAACAACAAAAAGCCGCCCAAAACCCGCCACCCGCCGGGACCTTTTTTTCGTCGCCCAAGGCACTGTTTCACCGCCCAAATTGGCGGGAACCCGCCCAACCTGGCAACCCTGCTCGCTGTTTGCTGGGCACCGAATTGATCTTATCGGCTGCTTGGCGAGGAAGAGGTCAAGGCATCTGCATGCAATGCATGTGGAACGCAAATAGAAAGCATTTCCATGAACGCAAAAGCAATTCTTTCTCCAATCACGTGCAGTTCATTCCACTTCGTCGGATCTCGGATGTTCAGAAACTCCGGGATATTAATCGGGGTTTTCTGATCCGGGAAGCTTATTTAAGAAATGTGTACGCGTTTGGGCTCTTTTCCATCTAACTCCGTGTTAAAGATCCGAACCTCCAAAAACGGGTAAAAACGCTGGAAACATGGAAAAAGCCAAAAAGGTAAGGTTAGGTCAGGTTAGGTTTGGTAAAAGGTTAAAGTTATAGACAGGTTAGGTTTGGTTGATTAGCTTTATATTTCACTTTTTCCATCCGCGCAAAATCGGGATCGGCCGAAACGCGCACTCATTTCTTAAATTCGCATCCGAGAAGCGCAATCGATCGAATTGGGCACTTATCCATCCAATCCCATGAAATATTAACGTCCCGAACCAAAAAAGCAGGAAAACACTCTGAACATAGTAAAATGGGTTAGATAAGGTTAGGATACAGCTCATTCCATTTGAAGATATAAACTGAGAATGCTTCTCACTTTTCCTTTCAAACATTCAGCGAAACTTTGATTTAGTGCCGAATCCCCAGTTCTCTACGGCTTTTCATAGTTGCAGGAATTCTGATGCCCTCTGAGCATACTTGTGATTCTCAGCTCATATATCTTCAAGTGGAATGAGCTGTAGGTTAGTGTGGCGAGGTTAGGGCAGATGGCATTTGTCCTGCGCAATAGGCATTTTAATCTGAAAGAGTGAACCGCAACACAAAGCTATTGCCACAACAAAAACAAATTTGTTTAAAGACAATTTCCCGGAGCGAATTCCGGTTGCTGACCGGTTGGCCGAGTGGATAAGGCGTCCGCTCTTAAAATCGATGTTCTCCATTGTTGGTGAGTTCGAATCCATGACCCATGGCAAAAATATGAAAAAAATTTCTTTACAATAGATGGGCTGACCAAAGGCATTGGGCGAACACTGTCGAGGCAGTGTTTGTGGACGGGTTTGGTCAGATTCAGTAAGCTTTTGTTAAGTTTCAATCAACTGAAGTGCGTAATTGGTCAGAAAATCCTTGATGCATCCGACGCATCCGATGCATCCTTGATGCATCCGACGTCCAAGATCATTATTGATCTTGTTTAGCCCTGCTTGCAGGGAAGATTCTGGCCTGCCAATGTTATTTTCAAAACAATATTTTATCAATTTACATTTCGATTGTCAGTAAAATTGTAAAAAAATGATAAACATTGCATCATAAAAGTGTAACAAACGCCAGCGTTATCTGTGGCAAAAGCCAATCGTTGAAAAATAATATCGATATCAAAATCTGCCAGCAGCAAATTCAGCTTCGCGGCAGGTCCGTTTTTTCCACGACTTCACTTCCACTCGGACCGCATTTGAAGGTGCCACGCTTAACAACTCTTCTAGTCATTTTGTGATAATTTCAATTCCTGGTTTTTAATCTGTTTTATCATCTTGTCGATCATCATTTGTGTTCGTCGATCTTGTCATCTTTTAACCTGGATTATTTACATCTCCATAATGGAGGTAAGTTAAGTGCCATGTTAAGTGAAAACGAATTGCACCACTTTCGAATCACCAGTTGGATAAATTCAATTTGTATATTTGAACCACCCGTACCCGTTGAATGATGTTGTGGGTAAAGAATATGCCGAATAAATCAGGAATTTTTTGTGAGGCATATTTCTTGAACTGGAATCTGTAGCACCCTGCTGCACAGGATCTTCCGGCGGATGGTTTGCGACCACATTTACTTTTCATGGTCACTGTTAACATTTTCATTTGGTCTCAATCCTGTGAACAGTCCAATAAAGTGTGCAGAAATCGTGTCATGGGCTATAAATTTGCCTTTTATTCTGACAGCCGCGGACGTTTTTAGTGCCTTCAATCTGTAAGATGAAACCTAAAAGCAGGGATGATGCAATTCTAAGAAATGTAAAAATAACACCAAATCTCTAACTTTTTGGGCAAATGGTTGGCATCTTCATCCTGTGGTCAGATCCTTTCGGAGCAGGTACATCTTCATTTCACAAAGAGGTCCAAAATTCAATATGAAACCCATGCTGCCAGGCAAGCAAAAATGACTTGCTGCGCTTTTCAATAGGACTACCATAAACCTATTTTCGAAGTTTAGGCATTACCAATTCGTGGATTTATATGTCTTTCTTTGGCACTCCCATTTTTGAGCCACTGTGAATTGCTTTTGGGGATGTGTTCAGAGGGTAAAACTTCAGAGCGAGGGCCTTTCTGGGAGGTGAACCACCCACGGACGATCCCCTGTTTTTGAGGATCCAGCTGTCTTGGCGTTTCTGCCTGCCACATTCGAAATGGTGTTCGAGGTGACTGTTCGCTGGTGCTCTTGAGGCAAGCACAAAATATCAGAGACGTGTGCATATACGAGTATCGAAAGAGTGTTGGCTATTTCAACTCGTCTGTTTATTCGTTTGTTTTGTTTGTGAATTTTTCTTTGTGGCTAATTGCGTCGTCTGGATAATGTAGTTCAGGGAAGTATAGGCCTTCTTTCCTGTGCGTAAAGTGGAAAAAAACTTGAGGGATGGTCACATTTTCCATGCGGGTGCACGTGACACCTTGTCAAAGTGTGAGATATCAGGATCAAGTAATCGGTGCTAAATGAGTTGTTCGGTTTCTTTTACAAAGGTTGCCTTTAGCAAAATGCTAGCAAAATTGTTAGCCGTGCTTACTGACTGCCACTATACTGACTGATTCTGTCTTAAGTGGGTACATCTTTGTGAATCAGCCGAATTCCTGAGACCTTGCTCAGATGGCTGGATGCATCTAGACGGCAGGAAACGGATTTAATTCCCCATCTCCACGAGAAGGGGGTAAGTTCTCTTTTTTGGAACAACATGTCCACATTGTTGTTTAGAGTACTTTTTCATAGACAGGAATAGTCGACACAATGCTTGACTATGATACGCAAATGGCGTTTGGAAGATTACTCTGGTCAGTAACCAGCAAATATTTCTGATGGCACATGTTACGTCCATGAAAATTAGACAGTTCAGCAAGGTGCTTTTGTTTGCCAGATGCATTTGTTTTTTGATGCTTGGAGCGAGATGCTTCTGAGCAGATCTCTTTGAGCGAGATGCTTTTGTTTCAACGAGAGAAAGCAGGAAGGATGCCAGGCCAACTTTTTACATCACAATATGTGAAGCAATTAACCATTGTGTTTGAATCGAGATTATCGTTTTAGTTTGCTTTGCTGATTTTGTGTTTTTAATCTGTTTGTTTTACCTTCAATTGTTTTGTAAATAATATTACGTGTTGCTTGATTGTGTGGGAAACCCTTGTGTGCCTTGCCAGGGAGGATAACCTGTTGCCTTGCCAGAGAAACCTGTTCTTTTCATTGCAAGCAGTTTTTTGAAGAATAAGTTGATTTTTCTGGAGAAGCCAAACTTAAAACCCGTCATCTAGACATTTTGAGACTACGGTAGATGGTGGTTGTTGTTCCTGTGAGACTACTTTGTACAGGTTGTTAAATGCCGGACGGGGGAATTTCAGTGTGCTTTCCATCTTCTTGGGTTCAGTCACAATTTATAGTTCTTAAAATGTCAGATGAGTCTTGAAAGAGAAACTTTCCTATTCGACAGAGTTTTGATTGGAAGGCACGTTCCTTCTCCTTTATTTCAGTTCATGCATGGAGCGAGAACATGCACACACCACCCATGATGGGTCCGGCGGATAGCTGAACAAATTCCAGTCTCTTGGCGAGTGCATGGCACAACACCATGCTTCCAGTTATGCGAAACGAGGTGCTCTGGAACGAACTAACAGGGAAGTTGCCTTTATTTCTTCTCCTTCTTGACTTTTCACCTTCGATGAAAAGACAGTGCGAAATGAGGTGGATTGTGCTGTGTCGGGAAGTGAGTTATTCCGTCCTGCGAACGACGACGCGAGGGACTCGTTGGTTCTCACAAAGACTGTGACTGTTTCCGGAACGCTATCATTTCTGAACTCACCATGTGCAGATTTATGTTACTCACTTTTTGATTTCTCTCATCTCTTCATGTTTGTTTTGTTGATTTGGAAATGCATATTTAACCGACATATAGCCAGGAATTTCATAAGATCCTCTTCTTTTATTTCGGTTGACCAGCGTGCAGCCATGTAAAAACTAAAGGCCTAATGCTCTACAATGATGATTCCGAGGTAGATATCCAATAACTCTCCAAGGGCATCCGTGGCAACGTAAATCACAACAATCAGCAATACACGCTTAAAAATGTTGGGTGACAGGATGACCCAATCTGCTGGGTCAACACGAAATGGGCTATTTTCACTCAACATTGGTTCATTTTTCCAACACAATACAGGTAGTCAAGTTGACCATAATGTTGGGGACCAACATTTTACACAACATTGGATCAAGAATTATACCCAAAGCTGGAAACGTCTCCCAAAATGACTTATAGTTGGGTCATCGCCTTGGATTACTTTCTGTACCTGCGCCAACCGCAAACAATGCAGACCCCGCCAACGAATACCACCCACCGTATGCGGCCTGCCTGCTGCGCAGAGAATGCATTTCGACTTTGCACTCCGGCCATTTGTCAATCCCACCCCATCCAGCTCACACTCTCCATTCGTGCTGGCCGGGTCACATTAGAGCACGCATTCCTTTTCTGCGGACTTGATTCTGTGCATATACCTGAACAGGATAATACCCTCCCCGCCTATGTTCACATGCTTTGCTGATAAACGACAAGGATAAGATTCGACTCTGTTCAAGCACGTGCCGTTGCATTTCCCATTAACAGAGGTCACTTCAACTCTGTGTGTCTGTCGCACTGTAGGATTTTCCTGTGGGTCTTTTTCTGGATCGGCAGGCAGTCGTTTCAACTTGACAAGCTTGGTTCTTTTCATCAGCTGAGACCCGTTAAGTTGAGAATTTGTAACCCATACGTGGTTTGTTTTTGTTGGTTTTTAAAACCCATTTGCGACTTTTAGCATTTTTTGCAATCAGTTGTTCGCAAGAACGGCAATCTCTGGTTTTTTAGACTTAAAACATCGTTATTATTGACCAAATTGATTCCATTTGCAAATTGACTCTGAGATTTTTCATCAGTTTGGACGGGGTGAAATTTAAGGGCTGTCCAGTCCTTAAATTCTGTCACGAAATATAAAAAATTTAGATGATTTTCTGCTTGAAATTTTAAGACTGATCAAGTCTTAAATTTCATCTGAAATTCAAAAAACAAAATGTGAAGGTTTTCATTCCCACTGAAATTTAAGGAATGGAATTTCTTAAATTTCAGAAAGGTCCATTTTGATATTTTTGTGGCATGAATTTTAAGGATTGATAACGAGTCCTTAAATTTCAACTGAAATTCAAACAAAAATCCCAAGACATTTCTTCAGCGTCTAAACCGCATGAAATATCTGAGATCCAATTTGTACCAGAACCAATTTGGTCAATAAATAACTGGATGTTTTCTCTAGTAATTGGCAGAAGACAGAATGAAAACCACTTTGCTGCCGCTCTTGCTTGAACAAGCGTGTTAAAGAAACGCTGAAATTTGCTCAACATTTGCTCCTAAATTCTAACAATTCATGCGAATGAAAATTACCACAGAAATGTGTTAATATGACCCAACAGTGGATCAACAGCCTCACAAATCAATGCTTTGAGTTGACTCCGAAATTTCTTTGCAATGACCCAACATTGGTTCAGATTTTAAACAACTGAAAGGGTCAATATAACCTCCAAGTAGCATCAGTCTAACCCAACAATGAAGGATAAAAATGACCCAACTTTTTAGTCATCTTGAACTATGGAAAAGGTATAAATTCACCCAACGGTTGAGTTTTTATTTTGACCCATTTTGTTGGGTCAAAATGTTGACCCAACTCCCTTGAGTCAAATTGATCCCAAAAGGGATGCCTCATATTTGCCTCAACAGTTGGGTCAAATTTGACCCAACTTGGGTCACATTTTACTCAACATTTTTAAGTGTGTAATGAGTCTCCGACAGCGTCCGTGGCATTTCAGTAAATAAACAACAAATCGATCAATACGCAAATGGCATTCCCGAGAGCTCGAGCTTATAATTTCCTTATCCTTTCAAAGAGACGGCACTATGAAGGAGCCCTGAGGGCCGGTCTTTTCACCTCTTCTCCTCTTTCTCTCCTCCTCTCATCCTCCCATTTCCTCATTTCCTTCTCCTCAAATCCCCTTCCTCCACCTTCTTTTTTCTTCTCTTTATAAATCGTAAGAATTTTCGGGGAGTGAGTCTGAAGAAATTCTGTGGGTGAAATTTTAGCTTCTCAAGGACATCTAATTGCTCTTCAGCAATTCAAAAACTATTTCAGAATTTATCTGAGAATTGCATAGTTGGGAGTTTGGTAGAAATTTTGCTGAGAGATTTTGAAGAGAGCTTTGAGATATGTTTGGAGGTTAGACGAGAAATTTTGAGAGGAAGTCCATTGCGTCCTCCGTTTGTTCCTTCTTCCTAGCTCTGGATATCGGGCTAAAATTCGTCACCAGAAATCCATCAACTCTCCATGTCCAGACTTCTTGGGGGTCTTTTTTGACAAAGTGATAGAGAAAATCAGGAGCTGCATGTGATACAGTTGTCAGACAAATCATTACGAGCTGTCCCTTCCAGGACCATAAGAGAAGTTAAGTTAACCTCATAATCAAGCATACTTGGGGATCTTTTCATATGGCGATGGGTCGGCACACACAGATTGTGCATATGGTTTAGAGGAAGAAGTCGTGCGTTGGGGATGAATCGAGTGATGGCTCATGTCACAAAGTGTTCCTTTTAATGTGTCCTTCATCCATCTCTTTTAGATTGTTGTGGTAATTTTGAATTCCGAAAAATCGCCTTCTGAAAACGATGTACGATATCATCTGGGTGTGTTCTGATGAATATTTGGCATAATCCGAGTGGAAATGATACTTTGTTTCATGAATCCAAAGTTTTGTAAATAAAGCGAAGGGCAAAAGAAAAATCACCGGGCATTTTCCTTTTCCTTTCGAAGACGCATGCGATGCATCCTTGATGCATCCGACGCTTCCGATCCGTCCGATGCATCCCGGCTTCCGATGCATGCGACAGCACACACACTGACGTGACCGGACTGTCTCTCGATTTGTGTGTGTCTCCGGATGCGTCGGGTTCATCGGTTACAAGGATACACCATTCACAGGATGCGTCGGATGCATCGGATGCGTTGAAAACATCGGATACATCGAAAGCGTCGGATGCATCGCAAGCATCGGATGCGCTGGAAGCATATAGTCAGGACTTCACTGTTTAACCACTCTATTTTTAGATACCTGAATGAACACTTGGAGAATACAAGGTAAAATCTGGCCGCAAAGCATTCTCTGAATAATCTTTCCTTACATTTTATCAGAGTTCTTGCGCTGTTTAAACTCTTAAAATCGATCATTATGGGCACGAATTAAGAAAAACCTGCCTGAAAAATCGATCAGATACTTTTGGGGCAGCATCACGGGAATTGGTTGGTCTACAACTTGGAGGGTTATTGTCCAGAAAATTGTGAGGGAGCGAACTGCGCTACACCGAACAAACGGTGGACAAAATAATTTGGGCAGACGAGTGGACTCCATATGCAGGGTGTCAAACTTCATACGTTCACAAGGCAAATTGATAGACAACTCCAATGACGATCTCAAGCATTTTGCTTCAACATACTAAAATTTTCCGGTGAAAACACTGCGACACAATATCTTCCGGATTTTTTCTCGATTTTCGAAAGAACAAAACCACCGAGCACTGTGGATGGAGCCATTTTCTGCTCCATATCGTTTGACAACGCTGGTGCATGCCCAATGTTCTATTGATCGCTCTAGACGTGCCCCCTCCCCTTCGTTAGCTCACTTCTGTTTCAAAGTGTTTAATGTTTCAAATTTGAAATTTATGCCAACAGCGAACTTACTGCCATCCAAAAAAAATTCCGGACTCGTCTCCCGCTCCCACTTTAAGAAAGGCAAGTGTCGGCCAACTCGAAAAAGTCAGTACTTTTCCGCGCCCAATTCAGACGGTTCCGCTTGCATCGGCAGCCGAACTGGTTCTGAAAACTGGCATTTTCCACTGACCTCCAATTTTTAACGAGATGACGACGTGACACAAATAATAATTCCTCCCATATCGTTCAACGTTCGAGGACATCTGCTGTTGCAGGATAGTTTTCAGGTGCTGACGGCATTGAGTTTGAATGTTTGCCGCAACGGCAGAGACGTTGTTCGTTACAGACAGACGGCACGTTGCAGTTGGTTGGCCTCACACCAGGCCTAACCCAAATATTTGATATCTGGATAGGTCAGTTACAAAATGCTCCAAAAATACACGGTGTCCAATCTGCAACTGGTGTCCATTTTGTTGTTCTGTCAGCTGATCACAGTTCCAATATATCAATCCTTGCGCCGTCAACACAGCACAGCACCAACATGATTATGTTTGTCAGCTGACTCGTCGTTCGTCCGAGATTCCTTCATCTCCCGAAAGGAAGCTCTCAATTTTTGGATTCAAAAATCAATTTTGCACGAAAAACAAAGTTGATGCATGGCGCTCAAACCTTTTCGAGGATTCGCTGCAGTCCTGAATTCCTGACTTGAAGGTCTCTTTTTGAAGAAGCCAATTGTCAAGTGTTTGTTGCCCTCCTTTTTTATTTGTTTTCAGGTGGTCATCACAGGTGTTGGCGCCGAAGTCGACATTGCGACATCATGAATAATTAATTCATGTGAAAAAGTTGTTTGCACGGTTTGTTTTGCACCGAATCGGTTGACCAGCCGTAGATAAAATTCAGCCGATGGCCCTCTGATGAGCACGGCCATTGGACTTTGCAATCTAGTGCTTTCGCATTTAAAACACAAACAATGGAAGGAAACGTTGACTTCTGAGATAAATCACAGGTACAAAGTCTGTTCGAATTTTGGATATATTTTATTGCAAGAAACAAAATGTCTGAACTTGTGACCTGCAATTGGTCTGCAGGGACCTTGCACGGCGGCAAAGACAATCGGCAATATTTTAAATGGAGTCCGCCGAACAACCATCGATCAAAGGGCTCCATCTGAAAAGCATTGCGGTTGTTGTCTTTCTATGCTGCCGCAAACAGTAAACCTATAGCCTAAATGCGAATGGGATATATGGAATAGAAAGATTCAGGTCATGGAAATGATGATTCACAGAAGATCACAGCATTTCCATGCAGCAACACAGAACACAGGATACTCTGATGCCAACCCTCCTTCTGTCATCTTGTGCAGGACGATCTCCCAATCACGGACACTTCCTGCTGAGCGGTGACTGCTGTGAGAATCATCCGTTGATCGCATCTTCAGTAAATGTTTCAACAAGTCAAAAAGGACAGCAGCCGAATCAAACAGGTCAACGTCAAGTTGTGCGGGATCTCCAGCTTCAACTATTGACCTCAGATGCTGGGCAACATGGGTCAATTTGGCGAGGACGGATGTGACAATAATCGACAGACAAAAATAGGATGTATTCAGGACTCTGATCACTTCGAAGATTTTGTCCAAATCCACCTGAAATTAAAAACAAATTGTTGGTTATAATAAAAAGGATTGAAGATTCTATGCGAACTCTCTCGGATCCCCAAAAAAGACACCGAGTTGATGAGCTTCTGCGACTGAAATTTCGAAATTTTTATTTCCCAAAATTTCGATTTGCAGGAATGATTAGGTCAACAAGAGAATTCGGATTTTTGATCCACGAAGTATTCATTATGATAAAAGATCGATTCCAATCATTACGGCGGTAATTTCAATCCAGGTTTAACCTGGTAGTGGAGACTTTAGTCCTGATTTTTCCGAAAATTTGTACCAAAATTTTTTATAAAATGTGCATTTTATGCGAATTATTGGAAAAGTCAGGACTGGTGTTCGAACCAGTGATCTGGTCTTATACCGAATCAGGATTGTCGTCTGCAACCGAGCACGATAAAAGTTGGACATTTTTGGGTGATGGCATACGATGCATGGTAAGATCGGTTTGAAGTTCCGGGTTAAGTCATTTATACGGGGGGACACAATTGCACGGCAACAGGGAAACATTTTCAGAAAAAAGCTGTACCCTTAGCCGTGCAATTGTGTCCCCCCTTTGGCACCAGCATACGGCACAGGGTGTGCCTTATTTCTCTGGAGGGTTGGTAGTCGGTTGGGATAGGTTCGGTACTTTGCATAGGTTAAGTTATGTTGGGTTAGGTTCAGTTAGGTCGTTAGGTTAGGTTAGGTTAGGTTAGGTTAGGTTAGGTTGGGTTAGGTTAGGTTAGGTTAGGTTAGGTTAGATTCGGTTAGGTTAGGTTAGGTTAGGTTAGGTTAGGTTAGGTTAGGTTAGGTTAGGTTAGGTTAGGTTAGGTTAGGTTAGGTTAGGTTAGGTTAGGTAAGGATAGGTGAGGTCAGGTTAGGGTTCTCTGTGCAGTGTACCTTTACTCAAAAACAACCTGGACCTAATCTAATCCAATCTGACCCAACCTGACCTGATCTCCCTGCGCGATTATGCGACTAAACCCCATGATTTGCTCAGCCCGCAATTACAGATACAGAATAAGAAAAAATAATGCAGGCAGTATAGCAACGAAAAAGCAAAAGAAATCCGTTTGAGGAGAACACAATTGCACGACAGAGAAAAAGCTCACCCTGTAGGTACCGTCTGCAGAAGCCAAAGGGGGGACACAATTGCACGGCAAGTACAGCTTTTTTGTAAAAATGTTTCCCTGTGACCGTGCAATAGTGTCCCCCCTTATAAATGACATAACCCGAAGTTCCTGATGGACAAGCTTCATTATGGCGGGTGAACACAATAAAGAAATCACTGTAAAGCAGTTTTCAAAATTTCTGGAACTGAATTTCACGAAAAATCCACGGGGTGTCCCAAATGTTCGCAGCTTGAGGTTTGACTTACATTTAGACCACTCCTGGATAGTGTTAGATTCATTTTGGTCCAATGAACATCTGGGCGAACGTGTTCAGATTTCTGACATAAACATCCCTGACCTAATCGATCCCAACCGAACCAAACCAGATTTCCCAAAACGTCCCCGATGCATGGACGCTTTTCAAATCGCTTTTCACAGCAAATTGACCCAGTTGAACGTTTGCCCAAAACCGAACCGGCCTGGTTGTTTGGCCATTATTCCCTCCGGTCTTGTTTCTGTCTTACTGATGCATCAGCTGTCGCCACATTTGAGTGCACCATCGCCACCATCTTGGTTTGTTAACTAATATTATAGATTTCATTAGGCCACCCCGGGTGTGATGTGTTAACAAGGCAATTGCACCATTTTTCACAACCGAATAATTGTTAATGCTGCCTTTTTCATCGAATGCAAAACTTCTTGCCAGTTGCATCATGTTCCGATCATGCAATTGGCCATTTGCATTGACAAGAAATGAATGTAATTTTTCAAAAATGCAATTTTGTCTGAATTGTTCGTGTCTATGAAGTTTTGGAAGGAACAACTCCGCAGCAATCTCAATTTTGATTCAAACCTTCGGACACGAACTGCTCCATGTGACGCTGCAGACGCAAGGCGTTTCTTTCCAACATGCATATTTTTTCCCAATCCACTTCCGCATGCGCGTCTCTGATTGGCTGTTGGGAATTCCAGCCAATTTCAACATCCAATTTTCAAAACCAAACTTAACCAAACCTAACCTGACCTAACCTAACCTAACCTGACCTAACCTAACCCTATTGCGACCCTAGAAACGCCAAATGGCAAAAAGCGGTGGCAAGGCAAAAATGCGAAAATGGATGACGTCACAAATTGAGACGACGTGATTGGCTGTTGCGGTGCTGCTGTCCGCGGAAGTGGATTGGAAAAAAAATTATGCTTCCAACATCGCAACAATTGCCACGGATAAACACTGCTTTCTAAATTTTGAAAGCCTTCTGTATGAACGTTTTTTAAACCGCTCAATCATTATTGGCCGACAATGGCAGTTTGCATAAAAAGTCAGTTGCCATCGGGTGAGGAAAAAAACATTTTTGCTAAGACATGGATAAAAAACTATCCAACATCCAGCACTTACCGTCACATCCACCAAATCGTCCAAGGTCACAGAAATGAACTCTTCTAGGACCACCTTCAGCTGAGTTTGGTACAGTTTGCTCTCGGACAATTTCGACAGTGCCACCAGAGCTCTCTCCATCATGCTGTCGACTTCCGGGCAAGTAGTGTTTGCCATGTTCAACCACCCATCGCTGCCTGAATCCTCGATTGCATCATCTGCTCTGTTGTGAATCCAGGCCGTTATTCGTCTTAGCAGGAATGAGGCCGTTCTTGAAAGCACTTCTCCAGTATCCAGGGACAGACTGCTGGGAGCTGAAATCAATGACAAGTTGCGTATTCACATCTCTTCAATTGGAAAGCGAATGAAAAACCAAATGTTCATGAATGGTGTATTTTTTGTTGATGTAGCAACATAAAAATACCCGATAAAATAGTCGATAAAAATACCCGCGTGCTTCGGTTTTCAGGATGCCTTTCTCCATATGGATGGATGGCATAGCGTTTTTTCTCCTAGCGAATATGAGCAAGAAATCCAATGAAGAAAAAAATAGGCCGTCCTTGAAAACAATTCGCTAATGCCATGTAATGTAATTATGTAATGTCTTGTCATGAAATCAGGGACAGACTCCTTTTGGCTCTGAATCAATGCCATCAATTCAATTTCATGCGCGCGTGTGTTTGCAATCATTGGGGAACCCTAAAAAGCCATATAAAACCTCCTAGAAAATCTAAAGTGTCCATTCTGAACCATTTTGCAGAAATCGCAGTGCATTTCTTATCGCTTTACTGGATCTTAAAGTATTATGGCCCAAAGTATGGCCCAAAGATCTTAAAGTATGGCCAAAAGTCTGGCCCAAAGGTAAAAAAAAAAGGTCTTCCAGGTGTGCAAACTTCACTGAGTTGTTGAAAACTCATTGAAAACACAGTGAGTTGAGGTTCACTTTGAAATTAGCTCATTGTGACACCGCCATGCCAAATTCCAGCCGAATGGACTTTTCCTTCCTGAGATCTGTTCAAATGTTTGGCGCTCCACGTTATTCCCCGAAAATTGCCTGGACCTGAACGTGGTCACTTGGTCAGATTGGCCACACGAAACTGAGATAACGGCACGTCACGGCAAACTGTTCAGTTTTTGTCCGCCCAGCAAGCAGCAAGTGATTTTCTCAACGTCGTTTGAGAATTGTGTGAATTTCCATGTGCATTTTCATTTTTTAATGGATTATGATGTGCAATTTCGAACATAAGTCCACCACAATCCCAAGTGGTCAAGTCACCAGCGGTGCTTTCGGACGGCATCGCGTTCCCAGAATAATTGAAAAATCTTATCATATCCCATCCTTTGGAGTAGTGAAGTTAAATGGGAATTTTCATTTGTGTGATTTGAAATTTAGAGTCGAGCGCAGAATTGGGAGCGGTTTGCATTTGAATAACAAAGTTGCAACCAATGAACGAGTTCAAATAGGGCGCAGCGGTTGCTCCGCCGAATTCAGTCGCCGAAAATGAGGGCTGTTGGACAATACTCGTAAAATCCATCATGCCTAAACAGGCAACCAAAGCGCATGGAGATTTCGAGCCACTCTGCAAAGATGCCTTGATACCTTATTCACGTGTGTCAAGACAGCCGACCATTTTTGGAAATTGAACCTGAAATCGAGTCACATAATTTGAACTAGATTTGTGCTAATTTGTGCGGCAAAAATTTTTATTTGTACCCTTCCGGAAAGCTGGAATTCCCACTTTTTAATGGTCGGTTGTCTGTCTTGACGTCAAGACAGCCGACCATTAAAAAAGTGGGAATTCCAGCTTTCCGGATGCGGTACAAATAAGAATTTTTGCGGCACAAATCTAGTACAAATTAAGTGACTCGATGTCAGGGTCAATTTTCAAAAATGGTCGGCTCTCTTGACACACGTATTTCAAGACAGCCGCGACCATGTCTGAGCACATATTTTTGCGACTGGACAAGTTTGACTCAAGGAACACGTCCCATCGATTTGTAATTTGTTATTTGTAAATCACCACAAAATGTATACTGGTGACACGTCAATTTTTAAAAAATAAGAGCAAAAGGTTTAAATGCAGCTAAAAGAGACAATGTGGGACAAAAAGAGAGAAGACATCGTGTTAGGACACAGAGAGATAAGCTGAACTGGATTGTACACCGCTTGAATTAAACCTTGGTCTAATCTTCTTCCATGAGCCCAGAAACCGGAGTTATATTTTGAGAATCCAGTGCGTTTAAAAAATTTCCAGGCCAATTTCTTTCAAACCAAGAGGCCGTGTCAAAGTCCGTCACCATCTGTTCGCATCTCCCGCGGTGACATATATGCAACACATAAAAATGAGATAATTTGGCGACCTTTTGGAAAACTTTATCAACAATCTTCTCCGCGGTGTCCGCGAATTTCGGACTAGGCCCAAGACCAAAGGCAAAACGTTGTTTTCCATTGGCACAAAGTCGGGTCGGGTTATTTGCAAGTCCATTTTTGCCGCTTTCCGGGAAGCCAGGCAAATTCTACAATGCATTGTATGCCCATACGCATTTCTCAACCCCGCCCCTTGTCCTCATCTTTGACAAATAAAGTTCTGCACAAGTTCTGTTCAAGTTCTCAAAATCAAGTTCTTTTGCTGCCAGCCATCTGAATTTTTGATTCCCGTTTTACGTAGGGGTTTCAAAAAGTACGTTATAGAAACCCATACACTCTCTGAAGAGGGGGATCAAATTTGACCCAAGTTGGGTCAAATTTGACCCAACTGCTGGGTCATATATGAGCCAGAAGAAAGTGGGTCAAATTGACCCAGTGGTGTTGGGTCATGAATTTGATCCCGCCGGTTGGGTCAAATTTTTGTACCAATATTTTGTCAAAAACACCCCAAACTGGGATGACTTCCAAAAAAAATTCGGTAGTTTTTTCAAGAAAATTCAGTTGAAACTAGTAATTTTGATGAAACAAAAAACTCGTACATAAGTTCAACAGATCCCCTTTTCCACCCAAGTCTACAACGAGACCCAGGGAGCGTGGTGGATCAACGATTTTGGAGCGATGGCGGAGCCCCATGTCACCGAAGACACATTGCACTTAATTGTTTTTGAAAATCGCGTTCGGAACGGTTACCCCAAAGTCATTCCTTTGCAGATGTAAATTCCCGCAACTCCACGCCGAGTGTATTTGCCTGAAGTGTGATCCTCTGCGGAAACGAAATGTCATAATGGAGTATAAATAGTGTCCAATTGTACGGCAAAACCCCAAAAGAGCCAGGAACTTGAAATCCGATCAATATTTCGACTGATTTCTTCGAAGTGACTTGTGGTGCCATCTGCATGACAAATTCTCAACATATTGACCCAACGGTTTGACTTGTTTGTGGGTCAATTTTTTGAACCAATATTGGGTCAAAAAATCATGGTGTCGCCAGGCTGCAAAATGCCAACGTAATTGAGACCAGTGCAATAAAAGTGATGTGTTTGTGGTTTATCATCCATTTTAATGAATCCGTTAGCGAAAAAGTACGAATTAACTTTCAATATTTGAAATTACAAAATGACCCAATTTTTGGTTGCTTTGACTCCAACGAAGGTGTCAATTATTGACTCAACATTGGGTGCATATGACCCAATATTTTTTGACCCAGTGGTTTGGGTCAAATTTTGATCCCTTACTTCGGAGAGTGTATGCAGGCTTGCAATGCAAAGCCATATTTACTTGTGCTTTCATCGCATATTCTCTCTGAATTGTAATGCACATGATGGCTCACTTCTCCAATTTCGATATTCCTTCCTGGAAGAAGAAAACTGATTGCCCTCCAGTCATTCCTTGTCTCTCACCAATATTTTTTCATTGTTCCAAATTTTTTGCAAACGAGGGATTTTTTTCAGTTTTGGGAACAAATGCAAGAGTTGCTTGGGGCCGGGCGCAGGGAATAGGCAGGGTGGTTCAACAATTCAAAGCTTCGGTTATGATAAGCAGCCACTTGACCAGTTGACCAACATGCATTTGTGTTAACTTGATGGAAGGTGGTTCCTTTTTCGATTATATCCTGTCATTCGGGCTTGACTTCAGAACCTCAAATTGTGTTTAAAATCTGCATAGTGTTGGCATGTCCAGATAAATCAACATTTTCCTGGCAAATTCAGGGATTCGGAAGATGTGCCAGACAATCAAGACTGTTTTTGGCCTGCAACTCCAATGGCCATCTTCACAGGACACCCTGTCCTTCCTGACTTTCAGAAAACATTTGGTCACAGTTGAATTCAAAGTGGCAGACAATCCTGCCTGGTGCTGCCTGCAACTCACCATGAAGAATATAGCCTTGAAGAATACAGAAAGCAGGAGAAGATACCTGATAACAACCGGACCTCATTTTTCTCCAACCACAAACCAGTCGTCCAACCGGCATGGACACCAAGTTATACAAAATCACTGATTTTTATCAAAACTAACCAAAAATCAGCAAGGGCAGTATCAAAAGACAGTGGTTTAACGTGGTAAAATTAGGCCCGGATAATCCCAACTTTAGGGTATGTTTCTACGAACTTTCTGAATGCCCTTCGTATTTTTATTTTTGAAAGAATTCTCCCGAACTCCCGAAGCGCCGCTGTTGGCCTCAGTACTCGAAATCAGTTGCACTTAATTCACTGGACAGAGAGAAGACGATGCAAATAAATCGAAAAAATCTTTTGCTGAACACAACTCATTTGCGAATAAAAGATCGCTTACATAATTGGAAAAACACGTGTGTCTTCAAAGTGGGCAAAGACTAAATTTGAAGGCTCCGTTTGTCATTATTCTCACACAAAAATAACAAGCACGCAGTTTGTTTTGGAGGATTCCTCCCGTTTTGTCCTGGCCTGAAGTTATTGCCCATACACTGTGACAAAATTTCTGGCAATTTGCGCATTGCTTGGCCCACGGTACTGATCATTATAACCCAATGCCTTAAGATTTCCGACAGGACGTCCAAGACCTAAACTAACCCAACCTAACCGGATTTTCTCAAAGCGTTTCCAACATGGACGCGTTGCCTTTCACGTCGGATTTCACAACAAATTGGCCCAATCGAACGAAAATTGGGTCAAAGGAATTGTGGGCGAAAGAAACTACAGGGACCGTCAGCAGACGAATGTGGGAAGACAGCGGCATTCAACTTACCCTGAACGTGTTTCTGGATTGATGCCATCCTCGCCATTTCCACCAGGAAATCGGAGTTTGTTCGTGCAGAAGAGTGACGTCGCCTCTCCCACGACACCATTTCCGAAGAGTCTGAAGTTTCTGGCTCAGACATCGGTTCCGAAACTTCGAGTTGTTGGTCTCCTGTATACGCATAAATTATTGTTTTTGTTCAAAGAAAGTTCTTCATTTTAAAGGTCGCTTTTTCTCACAATATGCATTATGAAAGTTCTCTCTTTTTCATGGGAGAACTTTCATATGCATTGTAAAAAGCTCGACGATGGAGTCAAATGTAATTTTGGTCATGTCGCAGTTGTAGGACAGGTTGTTCAGATTGGAAAGATTGTTCAGATATGTCGGGTTAGGTTTTGCTTAGGATAAGTTGGTTCAGTTGAGATTAATGGGCTTATCGGCAAATGAGAAGCTTACGAGCTCCAGCTGTTAGTTGTAAAAACGTGTCAAATTGAATGAGGGGATCAAGTGTACGAGAGGTATGCTGTACACGTTTCCAAAAAAATCCCGGTAAGTTTGCATTTCTTCTGAATGTTGTTGTCTGGCTGATGCTTATCCGTTCACCAATCGGTAGAAAATCACGAACTGCAACTAATCGACAATGTTTGGCGCAAAGTAGGTTCACAACATTCACAATGTTTCAAGAAGTCCCGATCGCGCGGCGCCGCCTGCAGACCGCGTGGTGCCCGGATCGCGCGTTGCCGCCTGCGGACCGCGTGGTGCCCGGATCGCGCGTTGCCGCCTGCGGACCGCGTGGATGCCCCGGTCGCGCGTTGTATGTGTGGTCGCATGTGGACTCAACTGTTCCAAAAGATTTTCACATTCATGAAACGTCTTTCCAGCAAATTTGTCTGTTTCAATTCGCTTATTTTTTGATAGTCAATTTTTTATTGTTAAAACACAATTTAAATTAGATATCCGGTTATGTAGTTTATACGGGGTGGGACTATGCAAAACGGGGGGGCAATGCAACTCAACAAACCGGACAATTCAACTCAATATGCCTCCGTGACGGACAATTCAACTCAATATGGAGGACAATCCAGCTCAACGAACCGGACAATCCAGCTCAACGAACCGGACAATCCAACTCAGAGCCGCACAGCCTCCGTACAGGGTGGTCACCAAATTCATTTCAAAATCATCATGGTCAATTTATTTAGTTTCGGCCATATGTCTAAACAGGCAAAGAATTTATTCAGATTAAAAAAAATCAATTTGTAGAATTTATACGAACCAAACCAAACCTGACCTAACCAAACCTAACCAAACCTCCTAACCTAACTTGACCTAACCTAACCTACCCTAACCTCCTAACCTAACCTATTTTTTATGAAATCAATAAAAAATAAACTGTTTAAAAATGCAACGGATAATAATTGGACAAGAGGTAAAAGGATGGTAAAAGGTAAAACAGGAAAAATGGTGATATCGTAAAAGGAATGTCGGGCCATCAAACTCCAAAGCCAACGGTTAGGTTAGGTTAGGTTGGGTTAGGTTAGGTTAGGTTAGGTTAAATTCTTCAAATTGATTTTTTTTAATCTGAATAAATTCTTTGCCTGTTTAGACACATGGCCGAAACTAAATAAATTGACTGTGATGATTTTGAAATGAATTTGGTGACCACCCTGTACGGAGGCTGTGCGGCTCTGAGTTGGATTGTCCGGTTCGTTGAGCTGGATTGTCCGGTTCGTTGAGCTGGATTGTCCGCCATATTGAGTTGAATTGTCCGGCACGGCGGCATATTGAGTTGAATTGTCCGGTTTGTTGAGTTGCATTGTCCCCCCGTTTTGCATAGTCCTCCCCGTATAAACTACATAACCCGATGTTCATCTAACCGTGCATTTCATCGCCATCTCCTTCAATGAATTGATCGGAAGTCCATCTGCCCAAAACGAGTTTCTGACGCAGTTCCAAGACTTCAGACTCCAATTTCTTGCAGCGTTCAATGCTTTCGAGGGACTGAAAAGGCAGAAAACGGGACGCAATTTAATTGTTGTATAGCGCATAACACCAATCCAATAACACTTTTGAATGTTTTTGATAACAGACTTTCCTGATTTAATTGCTCTAATTTTATTGATGCTCTTTGGGTCGCAAGTGCTTTTTTTTAATTAGACGCTCTTTGTTTAAATTTGGTATAACAAGCTTCGAAATCCTGGCGTTGATAAACGTGTCATCCCTCAAGCGGCCTTGCCGTATACACACTCAACGGCTGTTCAAACACCCACCCAGGGAGGGAGTTCCACTCCGGGATAGTGCTGCCCAGGAACAAATACATGCCAATGTCCTTTTTGAATGATGGGCATAGGAGCTTGTAATTGTGATCTCGATGCGAATAGAACTTTGGCATGTTCAGGTGCTCAAGAAATTTGCCTCAATCCACGATGTTCCCGAGGACAAGAAACATGCAGGTCCGACGTGCTACTCGCCTCCTCGAATTGGAGCGATTCCCAATTCATGATACTTTAGCATGTTGGTCACACTACTGTGGCGCCTGTGATCACCTACTACGAAGCGAGCTGCTTTGCGTTGAACTTTCTCAAGAGAAGAAATCAGACTGTCACGCCAGGGATCCCAAGCTGAGACGGCGTATTCAAGAATGGGTCTCACAAGGTTGAAATAAAATAGTCACAGAAAAGACACGAAAAAAAAATAGTTTCAAACGAAAAAAATTTCCTCTGGAAATTTCCTTCCATCAAACACTGGAGGTCATTCTTGGTTGTTGTTCCACCAAGGGCAATTTTGGGCAAGGTTGCGAAACAGTAACCATGAAGAGGCTTCTTGGGGAATGGAAAAAGGGACCAATGCGAATACGGGAAGTAGGCATGTGAAAAAACTATTGCTCTCTTTACGTAGGCCTACCTGCGAAAGAGGTGATGTTTTTCGCATGAGCAATTCGAGCACAAGCGAAAAGCTATGAAGGAAGCTCATTCTTACCTTCTGCTTCAACTTGCTCTGCAATACCAAAGCATAATCCTCTCCGCTGACACCATCCGGCTTATTCCTGATCACTGATATCGCAGCCGCAAAACGAAACTTAACAAAGTAGTTCATCTCACACCGTGCAAAAATATGCATCAGCTTCTTTTCGAAACCAGCACAAAATGGCGCATATTTTTATCTTGTGAAACACTCTATTGTGGTACAATAGGGAACTGCGGACGTCAGTTTTCGTTGCTAAGCGACGTCGGTTTTCGTTGCTTAGCAACCACGACAAAACTCGATTCATCGGAAATGAATCGAGTTTTCGCGAAATCTGTTTTGGAAGAAGGGGATTTTGCTTGCCGTAGAAAAATGATATTCTTGCCGTTTTTGATTGCAATGCTATATGCACTTTATGTGGCTTTTACTAACTTTGAGAAATGGTTTGATTTGCGAGAACAATGTGGTTTTGAGCAGAGGAAAATAATTTTATCGAATGATGTTTCGTCGCGGAGGAATTAATGACTCATACAAACAACAGTCGCAATTTTTTACACGCATGAACACACATTTTAGAAAAAAATCCATGCTGTAGAAATTAAAGATCCACGAAAACAAGCGAGGTCAAAATCTGACACCTGGATAAAGTCTTGTTGCAATCTGACGCTTTGATTTTTACCGCCTGCATACCGTACGTAAAGTGAAAGAAAAAAGTTTCGGAGGCAACAGTTGAATGGGAAAAACATGTGTGAGTGCACATCAATGTGCATTGTGTGAAATTTCCAGCTTCTGAAGGCCAACGGGGTTTCTTCGCTGGTGACAGAGCCCCTGCACAAATATTTCGTTCGTATTATGCAACAAGACCACCACGATTGTGCACAAACTGCAGGTTTTATCGAGAAAGGAATTTCTTCTTCTCGAGGTCGCATGGCGCCTGCAAAAATTAACGCGTATGCCACACACATCACACGCGGCATGTCCAAATTGCAGCTTTTGATCCGCGGGTCTTTGGTTTCTTCCCGTGATTTCTTTGCTCCTGCGAAAGGTCGGGAGACGTTGGTCCGAAAACCCCCTGCGGAACCACATCTGCCTGATGGACACCTTGCCGCCGGACATCTTTCCGCAAGACATCTCGCTGCAGGAAAAGATAGCATGAGGCGCATCTTTTTATTTTGTGGATTTTTTTTTCTTTTTTTTGGTACCAATCAACGGCGTCCGGCCGGACGTCCAAAATTATTCCGTCATTGAACTTCGAACACGGGCATTCATTTCACTATCCAGAGGGTCAATTCCGAAGAGGCAAGGTCTGCATGAAATGCGTGAAACTGAATTATCTGCTGCAGAAATCAGATATCCCGTTTTTGTTTCAAAAGTTTCTTGACAGTAAGAGTTGCTTCTTGACAGTACGAGTTGTCAAGTGACTTTAAAAAGTCCTGTGTGGGAGCGATCAGTGATTTTGGTGCATTTTGGAAAATGGCAAAATATGGTTCTGGTAAAGCCTCTTGGTGGGAATGGTTGCGAGAGTCACCTGGCCTTTCGTTCAAGGTTTCTCGTGACACAAATGGTTTTGGAACGGCGCGAGCGCAAGTAGATTGCAATTCACACCGACTTCCCGAAAAACACCGGGCGAAATTTAGGCACACAGATTATCACGAAATTTGACATTTTTGGCCTAAAGAAAAGTGTTGCGCTTCGCAAACTTTTACTTTCAGCAAAGTTTGTAAGAAACAAAAACTTCCTGCTGCAGAAATTAAAGATCCGCTTTCACAACCCAGGTCAAAAATCCGATATTTCCAGATGGATGTGTTGCAATCTGACGCTTTAATTTCTACCGCATGCTAAGAGTGAAAAGAAAGAAAAGTTTCGACGGAAATGGGAAAAACACATCCACAGGTACTCATGAGGGTATTAATTCTGTCACAACTATTGGTAGGCTACAGTGGGCAATGTCCGACCTTGAAGAAATGTGAATTTCTGGCTTTGA
>JASGXE010006085.1:0-23004 GCA_030068105.1 Sinentomon sp. SZTP_YWyxl | reverse complement strand
ATCAAACTTGTTGGATGAAAATGCCGTTCTTTTTTCCGTTAAGGTTTCAACAGGCAATCAAACTTGTTGGATGAAAATGCCGTTCTTTTTTCCGTTAAGGTTTCAACAGGCAATCAAACTTGTTGGATGAAAATGCCGTTCTTTTTTCCGTTGAGGTTTCAACGAGCAATCAAACTTGTTGGGTGAAAATGCCGTTCTTTTTTCCGTTTAGGTTTCAACAGGCGATCAAACTTGTTGGATGAAAATACCGTTCTTTTTTCCGTAAGGTTTCAATGGGCAATCAAGCTTGTTGGATCAAAATGCCGTTCTTTTTTCCGTGAGGTTTCAACGGGCAATCAAACTTGTTGGATGAAAATGCCATTCTTTTTTCCATTAAGGTTTCAACGGGCAATCAAACTTGGATGAAATTGCCGTTCTTTTTTCCGTTAGTTTCAATGGGAAATCAAACTTGTTGGACGAAATCCCGTTCTTTTTTCCGTTTAGGTTTCAACAGGCGATCAAACTTGTTGGATGAAAATACCGTTCTTTTTTCCGTAAGGTTTCAATGGGCAATCAAGCTTGTTGGATCAAAATTCCGTTCTTTTTTCCTTGAGGTTTCAACGGGCAATCAAACTTGTTGGATGAAAATGACGTTCTTTTTTCCGTAAGGTTTCAACGGGCAATCAAACTTGTTGGATCAAAATGCCGTTCTTTTTTTCGTGAGGTTTCAACAGGTAATCAAACTTGTTGGATGAAAATGACGTTCTTTTTTCCGTAAGGTTTCAATGGGCAATCAAACTTGTTGGATCAAAATGCCGTTCTTTTTTTCGTGAGGTTTCAACGGGCAATCAAACTTGTTGGATGAAAATGACGTTCTTTTTTCCGTAAGGTTTCAATGGGCAATCAAACTTGTTGGATCAAAATGCTGTTCTTTTTTTTCGTGAGGTTTCAACAGGTAATCACACTTGTTGGATGAAAATGCCATTTTTCGCAAGGTTTCTTTGGGCAATCAAACTTGTTGGATGAAAATGCCATTCTTTTTCCGTGAGGTTTCAACGGACAATCAAACTTGTTGGATGAAAAGGCCGTTCTTTTTTTCCGTAAGGTTTCAATGGGCAATCAAACATGTTGGATGAAAATGCCGTTCTTTTTTCAAAAGTTTTCAACAGGCAATCAAACTTGTTGGATGAAAATGCCGTTCTTTTTTCGTAAGGTTTCAACGGGCAATCAAACTTGTTGGATGAAAATGCCGTTTTTTGCTAGGTTTCTTTGGGCAAACAAACTTGTTGCATGAAAATGTCATTCTTTTTCCGAAAGGTTTCAATGGGCAATCAAATTTGGTGGATGAAAATGCCGTTTTTTTCCATTGACTGAGAAAATCATTTGGGGGACCTAACGTCAACTAATTTTGCCCTGTGGGCCGGCCGTTCTGTTGGAAGCACCAATGCTCCTTAGTGCGTACAGGAGTGCAATGAATTTTAGTCTTGAAGCATCGAGGAGATCTAATCATACTCGTATTCGAAAACATCAGTAACGTGTAGTCATTAATTGTGCCAATATGCATGGAAAATATCCCGCCCCAATCGAAATGTGCGTTTGCTGTGATTAGGTACTCCTGGTAGCAACTGTGTAATAATTAGCGAGCAAAGCGAGCTCTTACTAGCTGCTTTTCGATTTCATATCGACAGGATTCCGGGCGAACGGGAAGAGCTATTTCAATTAAACTTTGCAGGCTGACAGTTTGAGGTGTTTTCTCGGCTAAGTTCGAAATTGGGCTATGAGTGAGCAGAACAAGTCGAGCTATCGTGTTTTGAAAAAGCTCGCCCTGCAAAACACGAAATGCGCTTTTGGTTCAATTCGTTAAGAACGCCAGCGGACCCAGGACGCTTGCATGCAACAGACAGAGGGCAGATTGCAGAGCCAGAGTGGGGGAGGTGCGCTTGCCGAATGCAAGTGGCTGAGGTGCGCTTGTTCCGTCGAGATCGTGGCAAGGTGAATGGATCCCCATTCGCCGCGATGGCCGATACAGTGCTGTGACGTGGATTTTTGGAGACAAAGATGAACTGGATGCGTGACGCTCCTTCCATTTGGTTTGTCGTTCTTTTTTTTTAAGTTTTCAACAACTGTGTTCGGAATTATTGTCTGGTTCGGGATGCGTTTTGGTCCCACGTGTGGCAGTTTCATTTTGACTCGCCAACAGGTGACAGCGTTTTCGTGTGCTTCATGTTGGATTTTTGGGACGAAAATGCCGAAGCTGAACAAACAATCTCCGGACATGCGAAGAAAACGCCAGGCGGAGTGGATACTTTCAAAGCGCGCAACAGAAAACGAACTGAAAAAGCGTGCAACGACGTCAAAGTGAATGAGTTTATCAAGGTTTTGACTGTGGCGGAGGTTTTTTCAAGGAAATGGAAACATTGAACTGGAAAGCTTGCTTGAACTGTTCTGCTGCACACCCGAAATTGGTCATCACGCATGTACACGTATGTTCCAAATGTGTAAAGCATCCAAAGAATTTCACTGCCGCGAATAGTATGGATCCCGGGGGCTTATTTAAGAATTAATGATTACACATTTGGACCCTTTTCCATCTAACTCCATGAAGTCCTGACCCTCCAAAAACGGGGAAAATGCTAGAAACAATGGATAAAGGGGTTAGGTTTGGTTAGGGTAGTAGGTTAGGTAAGATAGACAGGTTAGGTTTAGTAAGATTAGCATTATTTTTCGCTTTTCGATACGCGCAAAACCGGGATAGGCCCAAACCCGTACTGATTTCTTAAATTCGCATCCCGGGGTCGTGCCCGAAGTTCTTTCGGTGTTGTCATTTGTTGAGGAACAGCTTGTTGCTCTCATTCTTTCAATCATCTCAGTTTACGCCATTAAGGGCAACCAACTGGGTATTTCGGGGCATGTAATCAGTTTTCGGCAAGATGTGGATTCATTCGCACGCTCCCATCCACGGCTTGATCCTCATTTGAAGAGAGTCGGTGTGTCCGGTCCTTCACATGCTGATTTTCCTGCAGGCTCGTTGTCAAACAACGTTTCAAACGTTCATTGTTCTGTTCTGCCTTGGTGCGAAGAACTTTCAAAAACTGTGATCAGAAACATTGGGCGTGTGCCTCTGAATGCTGCGTCTGATCCTGACAAGTTCCTTGCTGATGTTGCCTCAACTTTCCAGATTTTCTCAGCCGATTTGCAATTGGTCGAGTCGTTTTGCCATTCGTTGAGTCTTTGCCATTTCAATGAGAAGATCATGGAGAGAAGTTCCTCCTTTTTCTTCCCACAGTTTGAAGCAAAGTTCGCTGTTGCAAATGTCCCGGCCGATGGCAATTGGATGTTTTCTGCCTTCTCCATGGCATTGACAGGAGGTTCCTCACGATGCGGCTGTTATCTATGGATGCAATTCTTCACAATTTGACCTTCATTCAGTCGAATCTATACTTTCTCCAAGGAGGTCGCAGCGTACACAACATTCTCGCTTCAACAGCTGTCTGTGAAAACATTCAGCAATCGTCGTGCGGGGATAGTGTCCACAACCAAGCTTTGCCGATTACGCTTCAAAGACAAGTTATGGTGTTTATTTCTACGCCAAGTGAACAACATAAACAGAAATGCTTTCGCTAAATCTGCGGGATTTATTACAGCGAATGCGGACTGCGCAACACAACATTTTGTATTCCCCACAAGTCATCAAGGAAGAAAGAACCCCTGTCCGCCTGTGTCTTTGTGGTCAGCATTACCAAGTCATTCTGCAGAAAGACACTGCACGATCCATGCCATCCGAAGATTTGATCGCTGAGGTGAATGTCCTGCCCCACTGCAACCGGTAGAATGAAGGTAAGAATACTTTTAGAAATGTGTGCTTGTTTTGATTTTGGATTCTATCAATCGAAGTTGTTTGATGCCGATTACCGTCCAAATTTCTAGAAAGTGTCGCAACTTTCAAGAAATTATTTTATGCGTTTTTCGACATGGAAATTAAAAGCAAAGCACGGAGAAGCTTTGCTCGCTTTCACGCAACAAAGAGGTTTTGCTGCGCCCAGTTAAAAACGTTGGTGTTGACCACTTTGGTCTTTGTCGGTTCAATGAAAGAGTACGCAGCGCGAAAAACAAGAGATCACAGCAGGTGGAGTGTGGGTTGATGCAGGACAAATCCAAAAAGAACGACTGATCACTTTTATTCGACCTTGGTGACGACTCTACATTCTTGGAATGAAAGGCGAAGTCAGAAGCATCAATTTTCTAGCGGCGCTGATGGCCAAGTGGTCAAGGCTTCGAACTCATGTTTCTTTATTTGTACACTGGGGCTGTGTGTCGATTTCCAAGCAAAATTAGTGTTTCAAAAACTGATTTTATTTTCGATCGGCTCTTTTCTGCAATGATCTCTAATCGCTGATATTTTTTATTTTTTTTTATTTATTAACTCATATTTATTTTTTGATAGATTGAGGTACTTCTACATCCCTCTGGTCATGGGCCTGTCATGTAAAACAAGTCCGATGGAGGTGCAATACAGGTATCTTCGGAAAGCGGCTGCAAAATGAAGGAGGCCGTGGAAGGTCTTCAATGTTCTGCCCATACTCTCCTGCTCCGGGAAATAGTTATGATTTTTTTTTCTTTTGGAAAGCGGACTCCATTTGTGACAGCAATGCAGCGTGCACTTTTAAAAAATGTTCCGTTTTGGTATTTTCTGAAGGGTCTTTTTGCTTCTGGGCGAACAGCAGTAACCAGGATTGATGAATAGTCCAGGCATAGATGGATTGGCATTGACCCGCAGAAGGTCCGGAAATGAATTTAGGTTACATTTTGGGTACAAAATTGCAGGTGTTCCAGAAGTAGATGCCAAATTCCCCACCAGGGTGAGCAAAAATACAGATCAGGGAGGGGGAAGCAAACCACTGGGTACATTTCTTGACAGGCATTCTTTGGTCTTCCGTTGCCCTCCTGATTTCAAAATGATGTGCCTGATCACCCATGACAACAAATTGGAATTACATGCATAGCAATGGGGGACAATCCAGCCTGGATCGACCGGCAAGGGGGCCAAATGTTTTCACGAAAAGGAATCATTTGAAAAAAGCCCATGCTGAGTGTCACAGCAGAACAAGTACCTTGACCTGTCCTCTGTTTTTAAGATGAATTCCTCCTGCTGTCAAAAAACTTGTGCAGCTGCACCAAAAACACACAAGCGGCTAATATTTAGAAAAAATATTTGACATATTCGGGAGCAGGTGGGAATTGAACCCGTCTCCTTTTGTGTGGCAGGCGTGCTTGATAACTACTGACCCAAGCAGGCAATCTTTTTTAGCCTGACTTCATTTTCCTGATATCTTTTTCGTTTGTGGTGTTCCAAAGCAAAGCCATCTGAGCTTGTGAAAATCTTGCGACAACGCACATGAGATCAAGAATTGGGTTCACAACATGGCCGGCTACGTGCCAGTAAAAAGTCTTAAAGTGCGGTGTGGTGCCTAATGAGCACGTCCCTGCTTCCATTTGCACACCACATCTTCTTTTGTTGGACCGACTTTCGTTGGCCAACGAGTACATTTCAAAATTGCCAAAATTGGCACCGACATACCTGGGTACCAACAATAATTTTATTTCCAAGACTTGTTTTGCACAGGGATTTATTGACAATGATGTCAGCCCACTTCAACTTTTACACGACACAAATTTCTGGAAGTCTTGTCTCCGCTTGTCGGGCGAAACCCCGCAAAAGGAAGATGAATGTTGGAATTTTAGTTGATTCATTCACTGATTCATTTATTGATTCGCTGATTTTACCGACAGCACCCGCTCCTTCATTGGGGAAGCCAATGAAGGAGTGGGTGCTGTCGGTAATGGACTTTTTGGTGGCTTTTTGGTGAGTTTTTGGTGGCCCCGTACACTTTTGGTATTTCCATAGCAAGTTTGTTGAGTTTCAAGAATTATAATTAATTTCGAAAAAGAGGTGCATTTTCTGTCCCACGAAGATCTCACGTGTTGCTTGAATAGATTGATCCCACAACAAGAGACTGAGTTACCAACTCCAAAAATCAGACACTAGTAGTTATCCAAACTGCAGGACAATGGCTAAGGAAGTTCTCGGCCTGCCAGGTTTGGAGTTAGCCGCAGGACGAGTGTGAGGAACAGCAGAAAAAGTGTGAACCAGCTCAATTTGGTGATTGAATGGATATTCCCCTTGTCAATGTGGGGCCCAATATAGTTGCTGGCTTTTTTGTTGCTGCAATTGACCAGGCACAAGTGACAGGTGTGTAGATAGCCTGCAGCCGAGCAACAATTTGCACACAATGCTTGATGTTGGCCATTGGTTGCAATACTTTGCAATTGTATCCTTCCTGTGCGACTTTAAATGACCCGTGTTGTGAATTGCTTCAGATGAAAAATGATCCAGCTGATTGACCGAGGCCTCGATGGGCGGGATTAGGTCTATCGAAGCTACGATGCTGCATTGATATCGTTGATTTCTTGTGATGTGTTTTACACCCTGCTTTGTCACGCATGACTACGAGAGCAACTAAACTTTTTTTTTATTTTCGCATGCCTACTGAATATTTCCTACAACGATGACTATGAATTTCAATTGCCAAATTTACAACAGCATAATCAGAGTTTGTGGCGACTCGTAATTTTCCATAGACCGTTGCCAGATCGTTAGAATCAGAACAATGAACATTTATTGATGCAGAATGCAGGAGTAGAGTGAAAGTATGATGTCCTTACTGGGTGATGATTTTCTGCAGACATAACATTTCAAATTCCATCGTTTGGACCTTTGAGGAACCCGCGTCAACATGCTGTGCGTGTCTCACATATCAACGAACGCAACTCATATATCACTCGTTTCAGCTTTTTTCTTGCTTGCCGTCATGCTGCCAGTGTCCGAATCTGTGTAGTTTTATACTGAAGATGCCATTTCTGCACCCTACATTTCACATTGTGGACATTCAGCCTCGAGCTGAGGCCCTTTTTTATTCATTCAAATCGTTTTGGCCACGTTCATGTTGGCCGAATCGAAGTGCCGAAAACGAGTTATTGTCGAAATGCAGTTCGCTATGTCCACAAGTGGGGTTGAAGAATTTCAAAATATCTTCGGCAATAGGTTCTGCACCTACTGCCACCATTGCTGTGATGAGAATTACACGAACATCAATAGCGCAAAGACACATGTGATGTCATTTCAACTGATCATAATCAACTGAAATCACGATTAAGTTGCGAAACACTGGGTTTTTCTAATTCTCCCTACCTCACCCACCTAACTGCACGCACGCGGGATACGATCGCCTCGTCCAGACAGCCAGCCAAAGCAATTCTTCCATGATCAGTTAGCAGTGAGTTATTCTTTCTCGAACTGGGGTAGAAATGAAATTTAAATTGCGGAAATGGTAGACTTTAGCAGAATAAAAAATCTAAATTGATGCCGAATGGATGAAATAATTGCAAACGAAAAGTTTTTGTGGAGGAAATTCAGCCAATTTCGATTATGAAATCAGTATTTTCAACCATCACAGTACCTAGTGTTGTTTAGCACATTTTGTTGGCATCATTAATTTCAAAATAATCAGTATCAATAGTATCTCAGCAAGCCAGATATTACAGTTTGGCAGTCCAGCTGATTTAAGACATGTCCATTGAACAATCTTGCTCATGTTGGAAAATATTCATCATATAAAAAAACACAGACTTAAAAATGGCTAAACCTATGAAATTTGTTCGCCGCATGACAAATGTTGTCCACTTTAAGTTAGCACCTGCCTCCATGACACATCACTTCTCGGCTCGACAGCTCTGTGCAGTCTTGCCTCAACTGAGAATGCAGTTTGACCTTTTCATTTCACGAGTCAAGGTTTGACAAAATTAATTCAAAGCTCTTCATGCCGACGCATCCCCGAGTTGATGCCGCGAGTTGAATGAGTTTGACAAACCAGGTCCAAATGACAGTCTCCGCTTGTTCAACCAGTTTGACACATTTGAATAAATAGTCGGGCTCACTCGGTGGATTTTTCTGGTCTGTCATCTCCCGCACATAAGCCAGGAAAGGGAGGAGTCATCTTTTTTAGACTTGAGATGTTTGTTTTGTTCTGCACGTAAAATTAAGTTGGAGTGTTTCTTGTGGAAAACTGGGTCCACTTAAGGCAGCGCCAGACGATGCCTTTTCGCCGCATGCCGCGTGCATTTTTTGCCGCAATGCGGAATTCGCATCATCTGAACAGGCATGCGGAGGCAGAAAATATCGCATGTGTGTGTATTCGCCTCCGCACGAGAAGTTCAAATTTTTTAACATTTTTTGCTGTGGAAAAAGTCATGTTCTTTTCGTAAATAATTGACGTAAATACCTAATTATTACCTGTTATGTTTTTGAATAATTATTATTCTAATGGCACAAAACAGATCGTTTCTGTAAAAATGGCCTGGGCCCTGGCATCAAGCGCTACTGGAAGCTCTGTTTCTTGTATTTCCTTTCAGAAGACACCCACATATGACTTATATGGCTTTTAAAAGGAATACCAGCGATGCGATGACAAGACGACGAGGCCAGTGGCACAAAAGGCCTGTTGTAACCTGATCCAGCTTCTCCGAAGCATTGTCAGGTGATCACCGGCCAGAATGTACGACAACCGAAACTAAAAAAGAAACTAGGAAAACATGCTTAGCCACTGTCGCCCAATGCTGTGTATCAGGCAGGCTGTGGCATGTTTGGAATAGTTCAGTCGAGGGTCATCTCGGTCCGAAAGGACTGACTACGGCATTTTCGGCGACCTCGTAGCTGCTCGTTTCAAACGCACCACCTTCCGCATGTGTATGACCACAAAATGCATGCGGCACACGATGCACACCGCATGCAGCGGAAAACGCACCATCTGAAGCCACCTTTAGTGCCACATTCCTTTTCGTTTCGATGTGCTACATGATGTGATCAGATGATCGAAATGGTTTGAAAAAGATGAGAAGCATCGCGAAAATTTACTTCGATGAAAACCAAGAAAAATTATTGTGGTGATATTCACATTTTTCAGCATGCCCACATTTGTTTATTTTTGTGAGGTAGCATCATACTGGCATTGGTGCAGCGCAGTATAATGCCTATCTTTCAGGTTTACATGGAAAGCTGGATGCCACGTGAATCGGGAAAATGCAGCAATGTTCTGCATGTATTTGGGTAGGAATTAAAATTTTAACATGCGATGAGAATGCAACACCTTTTATGCTGTTTTTCCTGAGGGGGCCAAACACTCGATGAACTGCGAAATTCAACGATTTGACAATGCAGAAAGGTCAACAGGGAAGTCATAACAACATCGGATGCTGTATAAATTCTGTCACCATGCACAGGTAAAAAGGAAAGGGCCATGTTTTACACCGCCGACTACAGGGGACGAAATGCCATTCTGGCAAACGCAACTGCAAAAAATTGAACTTTATTCATTGTTCATTCATGAGTTGCATGCAAATCCCATTGAAGGAGAAAACTAGGTGTCAGATGGCAAGGTTTCGCAACCGTAAATTAATCTCTGTGCAAGATTTTGAATATTGACATAAAACATCTTGCCAGTGCATGCATTTGGCAGGCACAGATGTTCATATGTCAATTGGTTTCTTATCGGGCAGGCACAGATGTTCATATGTCAATTGGTTTCTTATCGTACTTTCTTGAAGCTTCTGTTTTTGCAATCTGATATCCCCTCGCCAACGGCAGACGAAGCACCTCTATTGCCTGCCTTCGAAGTTCGAGAAAGGGTTGCAAAGTTCCGTCGAACGGTCGAAAGACAAGCAAACTTGCTGAAACGCAGCATCACTGGCGGTGATGGCCCTACATCCGCCATGAAAGTCCCGTGGTAGCACAACATCTGCCTCGGACCTTCCTTACGTGTCGTTCCATTCAAAAACGTTAAGTATCAAAAGCATTTTACGCATAACTTGTTCATCCTGCGCAGTGCTCACCAGAGCGCTTGAGATTATGGTTATAGGTACAACTATATGTAATTTTCAAATTGAATAGATCCAATCGTGCTTCAATTTCGATGGACTCAGGTACAGCGTACCCTGAAAGTTTCACCTGGGAAACTTTTTTAGAAAAAAGCTTTCACAGTGAATGGCAACACACTGCTGGAACAAAGTGCAGGAAAGGCAGCGCGTTCATAGTATTGGAACGAATTTTAGGGAAAACACTATTTTTCTCAACCAGTGATTTGTTGTTTTTATCCGAATTGCCTTTGGTTTAATCTCTCTCCCTCTGCGCAAAGAAAAAACAAATGCTGCAAGTTTTCATTCCAAAACTGGCAAGAATGGACAACAGATGGCAGTTTGTTAGAGTGTCATTTTGACCGAATGTGGATTGGCGAGAATTGCACTTAGATCGAGTGACGAATGGGCCGAATGTCCGTTGCTTCCAATTGCGATGGGGTTGATCTATGTATGCTTTGTGCAAATTCGATTGAAGCCCGGAAGGTACTTTATTCTGATTGGCATTTAGATTGAATTGGTTTTGTACAATGGCACTTTGTCCGAATTGCACTTGAGCCGAATCTGCTTTGGCCAGAGAAGGTATACGCCCGAATGCATTTTAACTTGAATCTCGCTTTGATCGAATCGAGATTTCTCCGAATTGTGATTGCAACGGAATGTTTGAGCAATTCGCCTCTTGAACTGGCTTGGTGTGTTCCCTCCTGTGAGAACCGAGTCTGTGACCTCTCAGACCTCAGGCTGCACCAGGGATTAAATTGTGAAACTGGGGGGCGGTATACCTTTACAAAAATGCCTACATGCTTCTGATGCTTCACCACAGGTGCACATTGCAATTAGTGCCACCCAGTAACCCCAGAACTGCTTACCTCGCGGTATTCCAAACCACTGTGTACCCTCTCAAATAAGTCGCTGTGTTGCACTACAGCTCAATGAATCTCTACATTTGAAAGCTGCAACAGCTTTTACAGCATATGGCAAAGTGACACGTAAAGGCTCGAATAAAAGCAAGCAATTTATTAACCAGACTTGACAGGCTTCCCTCTAACCGGATGAAAGTTGAGAGTGGGTGATGGCCGGGCCTGCTTGATTAAATACGACTCAACGAGAAAAACAGGCTATTTGAATCCAAAAGGCTATTCCTGGACAAGTCATAGCTGGTAGCTGCTTTACGGCGCTGGGAACTATTTATTTTATTGCTTTACGGCACTGGGAACTATTTATTTTATTGCTTTACGGTGCTGGGAACTATTTATTTTATTCGACGTATGACTGGACACAAGGAAAAAGCAGTTCCCTCCCTTTTAATCTTCTCGGAAGACAATTTCCTGTATTTTGGCCTTGGTAGTAACTGTTAATCCACTGAGCCCTAAGAACGTATTTGGTCCGGGCATCAATCGCACACCAAACCGAAGCAAGCACCTGGTTCATCAAAACAATTATTTCACTCCAAGAGCCAAATAACCTACCTCATCCGTTTCGCTACATTTATCGACAAATTCCAGCCATGGTGGTGTTTTATTTTATTCATTCTGGCAGACAACAATTTTGCGATTATTTTGGCTATTGCTTCATCGTGATTGGAGAATATTTGGCAACATGGTGATTTTTTTTTAAACTGGCTGCACCCGACTACGAAACGGTTGCATTGCAAAATTGCAGCTTTTCTGTTATTTTGGTGTTTCCTCTCGTTTGGGCTTGTCCAGGTGTTTTTTCGTGATTTTAGCAGGCACTGATTTTGACAGCAAATTAGAATTCTGGAAGCTTTTTCCCATCATGGGCTTTGCAATTTAGGATTTATGGCTAAAAGGATGGCAGTTATCAATATAAACAGTTATAAATCAAGGCATATTTTGTTGCGAAAACTAAATAACAGATTTGGCAAAAGAACGAAAAGTAATATGTCCGGCTTTGGCATTGCATGTGCAATTCTCATATTACGAGTTAACAAAGCGTAAAGATGATGGAGTTTCATGGACAATGGGAAAATTCATTCATAGGCCTCGTTTTTGATCGTCAACCAAAAAGAACCACCAAACGCGGACAACATCAAAAAACCCAAACAGATGTACCTAGCAACATCGCTATTATTTGTCCAGAAGAAAGTTTTCAGCACAATAATTGTTCGAAATATAGGTGCATAAAATGGTCGGTGAGCACTGATTGGCTAGCAACCTGGGCTAACTTAACGACGATCTTCAATAATCTTCATACCAGTGAAGTGATTATTTAGGATCGCACGCTATGACAACGTAGACACCTCAGCAAAGCCCGGTCAACTCGGCTCCTTTATGCAGAAAGGTCATTTCTGCAGCAGATTGCCCGCACTCAGTTTCGCTGGTGGGCATAGTGTTCGCAGAAATGGCCTGAGCCTTCCACTGAACGTTAGCTAGTGGTCACATAACGTAATTAATCATTTTTCCGTGCGAGGATGGCAGCCCACTTCAAGCGTGATTTATGATCCCAACAAAAGCACATTGACTTTGACTTCGGCACATTTTATTACAATAAATTTCTCCCTGGCAACAGACTTGCTTGTATTTCTCACAGTGAAGTCATTCCGTGCAGATTCTTGTGGTTAAGATCAATGTTCGATAAATAAATACTCACTCTGGCAAACTTTTGGGGTGAGGTGAACCAGACAATTATTATTATTCTGCCTAATATCTACCCAAGGTGGATTTCCCATAACAACAACAACGGAAATATCGGTGCCTACTTCAGTTAGATTTCCCCGCAAATACTGAAAAATCTACCTGCCTGAGGTACGAGTGGATAGATTCTCCCATCTTACCACTTGACAATGGAAAATCTTTTAAAAGTGGGATATTTTAAATAACAGTGGTTCCAACAACAATGTGGAAATAATCCCCAGGGTAGTTTTCATTACAGGACAGAACTGATTCACCCCATCACTTTATTTTTCCTATGTGGACATTGTTTTTCTGCTCAAGACAACTGCCAACATGATAATCTGTTTCGTGTTGCAATTTGTGCATCCAGGTGGATAGGTATTCGTATATGCATGGGCACTGAGGTGACAATCTTTGCCATAAAGATATGGAACCAACCCAGTTGGCCCTTTCCTTTTGTTTGCTCCAGTCCTGGAGAGCACACAAAAATTGAAAGCACACTTAAGTTTTGGCAAGTTGCGAGTATACCTACATACCTAATTCTGTGCAATTTAATTTCTTCTGCCGTTTGAGATTCAACACAGCACACTTTGTTGGCCTCAAATTATTTTTGCTCGTTCAGCAAGCTAGTGCAGCTGTCCTTTTTAAAGCATCAGGAACAAACGAAATTGACATGTGCTCCGGAAGGGCCTCAAGATGGCCCTCAATCTTCCAAAGTACCTATAATCGCACAGGTATGCAATCCTTGCTAGAATTGCACAGGCCTGCAATCATCACTCAGGGCTACGCAGACCTACAATCTAAAATTCATTACTTAGAATTGCACAGGCCTGCAATGTTAACTTGGTGTTGCGCAGGCCTGCAATCTTCACTTGAAACTACATCTTCAACTTGTTATCCTCAAAACTTTCCAGTCAAGTCTTTTAAAAAATTGTTTTTTTTATTGCGATTTTAGATTTTTTATCTTATTATTGTGTTCCCAGTTCACCCAACAAAATAAATACCTAGGTATGTAACTTCATTCAATTCCCAAAGAAGTTCGTGAGGGTTTTGGCTGGGTAACTTGCTCCACCTGTCGAGTAACGGACAAAAAAACCCATTAACTTCCACCATCAGTCCAAATGACCATTACATATCTATTCAATAGCAGGGTATCTGTTCGGTGTCTCGTGAACTCCTGCACATTTAAAATGGGTAATCGGCATTCAAAATACGAATGTCTAAAGTGAGGTGTGTCTCATCAAAATCAATCCTAACAACACCCTTAATTCAATCGCCATTTCCCACAAAGAATAAACTATCAATCCAAATTTCCATCCAACATCACCTCTTCCAATGGTAGTGGATGAGATGTGTGTCAGTGTCAAAGAAAATAACACTGCCAAAGAGAAAACAAAGAAAACACCCAAATCAGACAAAAAACTGTCCCCATGAAGCAAAATAAAATGGTAAAATGTGTGTTGGACGTATGATAAAAAAATTGCAGACAGCTAAAAATAACTGTTCAAAACGAAGAACCCCTGCAACCAAATGAAACTAGGCTGTCGTGCATGCATTCAAAAATATGTAGGTAGGTAGGACTGCCAGATAGGTTGTTTGAAAGAGGGGTAAAAACAAGCAAAAATAAAGTTTGTTGGTGCGAATAGGTACCTACGTAAAGTGAGTTACATGTCTCGAGCAAGTGAACGGTAATCACACCTTTTCCCACCAGAAAGTGTCATGTACGCATTGCCACTTATCAGACCTGCCCACTCCAAAAACCTTGGCAGTGGCAAAAAAGAATTGCCATTGATTTGCGGTTAATTAAGCCATAAATCTACTGTGGATATTGAAGTGCAAAAACAGGTGTTGAAAGTAACATCCCCTTTTCCTGGGATGCACAGACATGTTCACCTTTCGGAGACAATTTTCTCAGCTAGGTAGGCCCACAGAGAAAATTCCACTGACATTTTTTGCTATCATAACCTGCATTGATTTCTCAAATTATCACTGCATTTGCAATCCTTAACTTTTGGATGAGGACTTCACACAAAACACATTGGCCCAAAGAGAAGAAACGTGTCATCCACAAACAGTGCAAGCAAACACACCCAAAGCAAGCTTTTGGACAACCATCTGCCAAGGAATAAGAAGGAACTTGCACGAAAAACTGGGGATACAAAAATGATTATGCGCATATTGCCTGATTTATGCAATGAAAATGCAGCATTGCCCTGAAGAGATGGACATGAGCCCGAAAATGGTTATGGCCTACCTACTTTACCTATGCTAGATTAACATGGCAAGAATTCAGAGGCGAGTCATCTCCCAATCTAAGCTCGAAGCCCTGGGAGTGAAAGAGTTAAATGACTCTGAATCCCTGCTCATGAGGATTCACGATTTCGTTTTCATTTAATCTATCCACATATGATTCAATTAGTGCCTGCTGCAGATTCCTAATGAAAATAGCATGCTCGGAAATAACTACACCAACACTGATTGCGCGTGAGAGCAAACAGTGCCTTGATCACCTAAAAACAAATCATACCAGAGCTACAAATACCTAAATAAATTAAAGAGGACCATCCATTGTGGGAGCAGACTTGTGTCCACGCCACAGAGATGTGGTTGGTTTCTCACCTAAATGCAATAAATGCATCTCCAAGTTCTCCGCCAACAATGTGGACGCCGCCTTCGGGTATAGACAGGCCATGGAAAAACTGGCGTATATCCAACGAACTTGCCGACCACGGCAGGTTCTGTAGCCGTATGATGATGCTCATGTTTCGTCAATGACACAGGTGTATTTTTCCAATATGTCTTGTTTTGCTTGTGAAGACGATGAGACCTTTTTCTACGAATGAGGTTGCCAATTTCCTCGCTTCTCTTCACTTCTAGGCCTTCTTACACTTTCACCAAGGCTTCTATGCCCCGGGTTGGTGGTGGTACTGATTTATCAAGCTTTAATTCGTTTTCAGAATTGAAATGTTTGTCAGGCAGGTTTTTCTTTCAATCCTGGAATGCTGGCACCAGGACTGGGGCTTTATATCACAATCTGAAACAAACACAAGAAATTATGCAAGTCTTCAACTAACATAACAACTCTTATCAGTAGGTGCCATTTGCCGTACGCTGGCAGGCTAGGTACCCACCCAGATGGTCCTGTGGTGTTTCGCAGCAGCAGTTTTTCAAGTGACTGCCTTCTTAAGAATTGAAGGCTTTCGGTTCAGAACATTCATGCAGGGTCTGCCATATCCATCCCACGACAACCTGGATAGGGCACCAGGGATGGGCAAGGTAGGGTACCTTAGAGGGGGGTAAAGAGGTCTACGACGGGGGGGGGGGGGGGTAGGGCACCGAAAATGCAGGGGGTCTGGGGGGCGGCAGCCCCCCAGCATGGGGGGTCTGGTGGGCTGTGCCCCCCAGCGGGGGTCCAGGGGGCAACGCCCCCGGCAGGGGTTTGGGGGACAGCGTCCCCAAAAGCTGAAGCTTTTTTGAAAAATTAGGGGTCCTCAGATGCCATTTTACGACATTTCAGGTCCTTTTTTCCTTATCCTGGAGGGTTTTGCAGTCGCAATAGATGGAGCAAGGAAATAACTGTCAGACACGACTTTCTGGATGAGTTTTTTTTTTCATTTTACCATTTTCTGTAAATCAAAACAGAAAGTACAAAAGAAACAGAATGTAGCTATTGAAGTCCTGGGTGTGCAGGGCACACACCAGGACTTCGGCCAAGGGTCCCCTCGGAAAAAGGCTAGGGGGTAAATCGGCCGAAGGTCGAGGTTCCCCCCCTAGCCTTTTTCCAGCAGGGGAATCAAAACAGGAATTACAAAAGAAACAGAATGTTGCTATTGAAGTCCTTCCTGGGTGTCAGGACACACGAGGACTTTGGCCAAAGGTTTGGGGAAGGGGGTAACCTGGCCAAAGGCCGAGGTTCCCCCCCTGGCCTTTTTCCCAGGGGAAATCAAAAAAGTGGAAAAAAAACGAAGTTGCATTGAAGCCCCCGGGGTTGGGACCCCAGGAAGGCTTTGACAGCAACTTCTAGGGTGGGGGAAAGGGGGGCCCGGCCGGCGATTCCCCCCCACCTTTTTCCGGCAGGGGAATCAAAACAGAAAGTACAAAGAAACAATGTTGCTCCTATTGAAGTCCTGGTGTGTGCCCTGCACACACACCAGGACTCTTTTCCCACCGTCGGAAAAAGGCTGGGGGGGGGGCATAACCTCGGCCGAAGGCCAGGGGGGGTAACCCCCCCCACCCCCCCCCTATGCTCAACCCTGTAGGGCACGGTGTACCTGTTTTCCATGCAGGTGACTGTCCTCCCAACATTTTGGACGTTGCTTATGCCAAAAAATGTTGAAATGTTACCACTTTATGGCCTAAGTAAAGTCCAAAATGGTATTTGGCCAGTTCCTGGTATGGAGACAAGGTCCACCTTGCTCATACAAGGTTGTCTCTCGGGAGTTTGTGTGACCCTGTTGCGCCCAATTCAAAGGCAAGGCCCACCAGCATACCAACTCCAGTTGTTCCCCGGTACCTTGTGGGCAGTAGCACACCCGCACAATCTTGACCACGATAGTGTTCAACTTTTTTCCTTCTTGTTAGTTTTTACCAAAGTGCTGGTCAGCATTCAAAGCACTCACTGAATAAAGGCATGATTGAGGCAGCTACTCTTTCTTTGCCTTCCTTCTAACAAATCAAGGCACCAGAAAAAAAGCGACAGACACCCGTGCTGAAAGATTTTTGTTTCCTTTCTGATCATTTTAACACCATGTATGTGCAGCTATCTAGCCTATCTTAGCTATCTAGAGCCCACACAGGAAAAGCCAGTAGTCACCTAGGTAGGCCTCACTGGAAGTGGCAATTCAAAATTTCAAAGTCGGTACGCACCCAGTCATTACACCAATGTTGTCAGTGGCCACCAACCTGCATATTCCCTGTGTAAACAGGGCAATATACGCAATGGGCTGGACAACTTGAACTTCAATGCTGTAGGCATGAACCTAGTGTGCACAATAGGTACCTAATCTTTGGACAGCAAAATCGGTGTTGGAAATGGCACCACAAGAAACTGTAGATTCTGGACATTCTTTGGTGCACACAATGTTTCTCACAGGATTCTTCTGCAATCCATGAAAGCGGCAAGCATCTTTAGGCTCTCTTTTTTCTATTGGAAAAACCTGCTTTATTCTTCAAGTAGGCAGGCAGCAACCTCACTAAGTGGTGCAATATTCGGGCTAGGTACTGAAAGCTTTTCCTTACCATGTAGATACATGCAGTCTGTAGAGTAGTGCAGGAATTTAATGTTTGCATAGGAAGTAGGTAGGTAAATACATGTGTTTTTCCCATTTAACTCAAAGATCAGAAACTAATTTTCCTTCTTTTACTCTCATGCAGTCTGTAGAAAAAAGTGCCAAACTGCAACAATGCTCTCTGGAGGTGTCAGAATTCGACCTCGGTTGAAAAATTGGATATTTAATTTCTGCAGCATTGAGTTTTTTCTGAAATCTTAAGTCGATTTTTTAAACCTTTTAAAAATTTTTCCCCCCAAATTGGAAAAAATTTTTGGGGAGGGGGAAAAAATTCCCTTTAAAGGGAAACCCTTTTAAAAAAAAAGGGGGGGAACCAAAGGGAAACCCTTTTTTAAAACCTTTTTTTTTTTCCAAAAAAAAAAAACCCGGAAAAAAAAAAAAAAAAAAAATTTAAAAAAACAATTGTTTTAAAATTTTTAAAAAAAATTTTTTCCCTTTTTTTTCCCCCCCTTTTTGGCCAAGGGATTTAAAAACCAAAAAAAAAAAAAGGGGGGGGCCTTTTTTCCCCCTTTTTTTAAAATTTTTTAATTCCCGGATTTTTTAAATTTTTTAAAAAGGTTTTTTTTTTCCCCCCAAAAAAACTTTTTTGGGGAAAAAAAAAATTCCTAAAATTCCCCCCGGGGACCGGCAAAAACCCACAAGGGGTTTTCCCCAAAAACCCCCCAAAAAAAAAGGTTGGGGTTTTTTTATTTTTTAAAAAATTTTCCAAAAAAAAAAATTTAAAAGGGGGCCCCAAAAACCTTTCCGGGGGGCCCCCCCGGGTTTGGGGCCAAACCAAAAAGGTTCCAAAACCCTTTTAAAAATTTAAAAAGGGGGAAGGGCCCCCCCCCCCAAAAAAAATTTAAAAAAAAGGGGTTTTTTGTTTTAATTCCTCCTTTTTTCCCCGGGGCCCGGGGAAACCCCTTTTAAAGGCAAAAAAGGGGGTAAAACCCAAAGGACCCCTTTAAAAAAAGGGCCTTTTTTTTTTTTTTTAAAAAGGCAAATTTTGGAAAGGGTTCCTTTAAAAGGGTTAATTTTCCCGGGAAAAATTTGGGAAAAAATTTTTTCCAAAAAAAAAAATTACTCCCCCGACCTTGTTTTGCTGCAAGTTTTTGGGGCGCGCCATTTGAAAATAAACGCATTTTAGTCCATTTGATCTCTCGCAGTTCTCTTTACCGCTGCTATCCTGTCTGAGCTTGTACGCATCATTCCAAAACGTCAAACGCAAAAAGAAAGGTGAAGCTCCAAGAGGACATGTTTAACAATTCCGAAAATAAGTCTCGAAGCACATTTTGTCCCATATGTCAGAGAAACGCATTTTTGGACAAGTTACCTTTTGAAAACGAGTGATTCAATAATTGTCCCGTAAACAGATAGGTAGTTATGCAACAATTTGCACACGAAAAACTCAAAAAATAAACTAAAATTCCCCAACAACTTACTTGTGGGACAGGCAGGTTGCAACAACTACACAGAAACGACAGATTTGGAGCAGGCTAATTAAATCTACCCATCCAATTTCGGCAAACTTGGTCACGGGAGAATTGGCAGGCTCATCCATGAGCCTAAATGTCCACATTTCAACATTTTCAGTTAGCAATACAGGAAAAGCCTATTGCAGCTTCAAAGTCACTTGTCCATGCATGCACTAGCATTGCGGCAGTCCATTTTGCCAAACAGAAAACTGTCTCTCAGTATACCAGGTGTTTAGATTCTGGAAATCGAATCAATCAGTCCGGCGTCTTTACAGCTAATGGTAAAAGAAACCCTTAAAAATTCCTAAACAAGAAAAACATCGAAATAAAATGGCTTCCGAGCTTTTTTTTCTGTTGGCTATAATACCTCTTTTTTTTCGGAGAAATCGTACAACAGAAATCGTACACAACCTAACCTAACCTAATAACTGGCGGTAATGGGGGTAAAATGCTGGCAGTACCCCCTCATGTGGGTAGGCAGGTGCCTATTTTATTTCTTTTTATTTGTTATCTATAGAGGCAAATATGTAGGGGTGTGCGAATCCGGATTCGAGCTCGAATCCGAATCCGGAGATGGATTCGGATTCGAAAATTTTGGATTCGGATTCGAGTCTCAGGATTCGGATTCGAGCTTTTTGGATTCGGTCCTTTTGGATTCGAGGATTCGCGAATCCACTCGAATCCAAAAAAAAAAACAGAAAAAAATTCACAGAGGAAAAAATCTCTGTCAAAAACTTGAAAAAAAAAAAACAAAATTTTTTGCAAAAACACAAACAGATCCAAAATTTCGAACAAGACAACTCAAACAGCTTTGTGGCTGCTGCCTGGCCGAACAAGAAGCATCGTCGAACACCAGATGGCGGCCATTGGAGCAAAAGAACGCAATGCAACAAATTTTGCCATTCCGCGCATTGCACATCTGCCGTCTATTGCACATCACATCATATGGTGTTTAAAATCAAGCGAGACAAAATTGGAAAAACACAACGTCCGCGCGATCGCCAGTCGTGGCGATCAAAGTGACAATTTGAAATCGAATTTCAGCAGCGGACCCAATGGCGCAAACCGGTTAGAGCATCTGCATTGTGACCAAGAGGTTGGTGGTTCAAGCTCCACCAGGGTCAAAAAATTTTCAATTGATTTTCGTTCCAATTCTCTTCGTGGGGAAGCAAAAAACATTTTTCTGTGGAATGTGGCTGCCAATTTATTTTTTTCTTTTTGTTTTAGGTATTTGAATTGGTCTGAAGATCGTCAAAGTCGGGACAAACTAAAATGCGATGCGGACCAATGGAAGATATGGCGGTTTATTTAAAAACTGCGGGGTCAGCAGCCAGCAGCAAAAAGTGGCGCGACCCCTCATCGCCGACGCGATGAGGCCAGAAAACAAAAGACCCAACAGTGAGTGAGTCGGAGTGCATGAAAAAGAAAATCCAACAACATAGCATCATCAGGGAATAGGGATGCAGTGTTGTTAGCATCTCAGGAGGCATTTGCAAAAAAATAGCATCACATACCCATGTTAAATGTTTTATCATTTCCAATCGTCAAGATGACAGGTCGTTGGATTGAGAATCATCACATTGGAAATGTTGAGTCAATTCCGGTGTCGTATCATCAAAAACAGCACAATGAAAAAAAGAAAGTAATTGTGTGCAAGTGCAATTTCCAATTTAGACATATATGAGAAAAGAAGAAGAAAAGAAAATTAAACATTTGTAAGGTTGTACAAATAGAGCTAAACTTTTATTGGAAAATGTAGGGGGGTCATGCCCTAACCTAAGAAGAACCTACCTATCTGGGAAAACTATGTGATCACCTAGGATAGGCTTAAGAATCTCTACAAGATGAGAGATGTGGTATGGTACCTTCAAACTGACAAGTTCAGCTTGTTTGGAGCGGCAATGCCATCCCCAAGAATCTTCAATGCATGGGGATGCAGTCCGGCAGGCATCAGCTGGTAGAGCATCAGGAAATGAGCCAGAAGTTCTCGCGCCGAAGCGGTAAGTAGATCCTTCCAGCCCATTTCCATCAGGTTAGCAAAACAAGCGAATTGCGCGGAATCGCAGGTTAGGTTAGGTTAGGTTGGGTTGAGTCAGGTTTGAATGGGTTAGGTTAGGTTAGGTTGGGTTAGATTACATTAGGGCAGCTTGGTTGTGGAGGTTTTGAGGTCTAGATTCGCACTGCAGCCACAGACCGCAAATTCCGCGATTTCTTTTTTTTTTTAGAAGGACCCGTCAATGTCCAATTTTTGAACCAAGGCCACGAAAAATGACATTTTTTCCTTCTTTGATTTCATTTCTTGACTTTTTGCTTTTCAAATTCCAGCTGTCATTTCTTCCAGTTTTTCCATTGTTTTTTCTCTGCCTTTTTTTTAGGTAGGCCTGTCAGATTCGGCGAGAGTAAATTTTGTGCCAAATTTATTGGCTGCCCTCAGAGGCTCAGACCTGCTGTTTTTTTTTTTTTGATTTCCTTCGCAATTCGTTTTTTTTTTTTCTCGGGATACCAACACCATTGCCTCCATTTGTATTTTCATCCGTTCCATTTCATGCAGATATATAAAATAATTTAAATTGGTTTTTTGTCGTGTTTGTTATTTTATTGCTTCCATTTGTGTTGTGTTGTTCATGCACAATTCACCAATTTGATCTTTGATTGCTTCACTCTCTGTCCTATGATTTGGTCTGGCATGGTCAGTGGCGTGCGGTCAGGGCAGGCACTGCCTGCCCAAGAAAAACTGAATTGTGCATTTTTAATATTTAACAAACATTTGCAAGGACAAAACGTGTCCACAATCTGAGCCATATTCGAGAAAGGCACACTCTGATTTGCCTGCTGCTGCTGGCCGCTGATGGTATCCACTGAACGGGGAACTCCCTACAGGGTTGAGCATAGGGGGGGGGGGGTTACCCCCCTGGCCTTCGGCCGTGGTTACCCCCCCCCCCAGCCTTTTTCCGAGGGTACCCTTGGCCGAGCGCCAAGGGTACCGTCGGAAAAAGGTGGGAAAAGAGTCCTGGTGTGTGCAGTGCACACACCAGGACTTCAATAGGTGGCAACATTGTTTCTTTGTACTTTCTGTTTTGATTCCCCTGCCGGAAATAGGCTAGGGGGGGTAACCTCGGCCTTCGGCCGATGTTACCCCCCAAGCCTTTTTCCGAGGGGACCCTTGGCCGAAGTCCTGACTCCTGGTGTGTGCCCTGCACACCTCAGGACTTCAATAGCAACATTCTGTTTCTTTTGTACTTTCTGTTTTCATTTGCAGATAATGGTAAAATGAAAAAAAAAAACTCATCCAGAAAGTCGTGTCTGACAGTTTTTTTCTTGCTCCATCTATTGCGACTGCAAACCCTCCAGGATAAGAAAAAAAAGGACATGAAATGTTGTAAAATGGCATCTGAGGACCACTAATTTATCAAAAAAGTTTCGCTTTTGGGGACGCTGTCCCCCAAAACCCCCTGCCGGGGGCGCTGCCCCCTGGGCCCCCGCTGGGGGGCTCACCGACCCCCCCTACTGGGGGGCTGCCGCCCCCCAGACCCCCTGCATTTTCGGCGCCCAACCCCCCCCATCGTGGACCTCTTTACCCCCCCCCTTAAGGTACCCTACCTTGCCCATCCCTGACTCCCTTCTTTCCCAATGCCATCAACCACAGAAGTTACGTACCCTACCCACCCTCTTTCTCGCTGGTCT
>JASGXE010006084.1:0-21442 GCA_030068105.1 Sinentomon sp. SZTP_YWyxl | reverse complement strand
CAACTTCACGCCTGAAACGAGTGTCATGATGTTTTGCAGCGCATGCTGCCATTGATTCTAAGTGAGGCCTGAGTTAATAAATTAACTCCCATGTTCGAAGACGTGATAGGGCGTGTTTTCCGCCAGCATTGATTCCCCCAATATGCTGTCTATCGCACTTTTGCCATTTTTCCCAGGAAATACGAAAGCTTGGAAAAATGTAAAAATGTAAAAAAAATGCAAAAAATGCATAATACATGATTAAAACGTAAATGTAGACATTTACAGCCAAACTCGCAAATTACATGCATCGCATTTCAGATCAAGCTCGCAAATTGTTGTAGATTTTACATTGTTCATTGGTCCCCCTTAATTGAGTCGCTGATTATTCATAGTCTTCGGCAGATATGTGAATATTTTTAATGTGGCTGTGCAAAAAAGATGATGTTGAAGACAGAATGGACTCTCTCATTGTAAATTATATCTTTACCAAATAGACTATTGTCACCTACTTTAATGTTATAACTGTGCTGGATGATTGGTTGTTAAAAGCAGGTAATGTACAAAATTAAATACAAATGGGATTTAAAAGAACAATTGCCAATTTTCTGGACACATAAGACGTGCGGTTCGTTTTTCTTGAAGGAGGACATGTGACATGACATCAGTTGAAGTGTTTTCGATGTAATAAAAAAACAACAAAAAATGGAAGTCAATGCGAAAGACGTGCTGTCATTGGCCTCCTGCTCCTCTCAACTGACATGTCAAATTTCACCAGCATTTTACCAAGAGGTACCTATAGTGGCGGCGGAATGCACCCACACATGCGTTTTTCCCATTTAACTGTTGCCTCCGAAACTTTTTTTTTCTTTCTTTTTGTTCTTCTGCAGGTGGGAGAAATTAAATCGCCATATTTCAACAGATCTTTCTGGAGCTGTCATGCAGATTTTGATCTCGGTTACAAAAGAGGATCTTTAATTTCTGCAGCACATAATTTTTGCCAAAACCTGAACGGTTACAATTTTTTACATGTATGAGTACATTAATTCCGCCGCCGCTATACATATCTACGTTTTTAATCATGCGAAGAAAACTTACAAAGCCCCCCGGAATGTTAGTGGGTAGATTCCTTGGAAAAGAAAGGGACAGCTGCAATGGCCCACCTCGAACAGGTTTCGCGAAAACTCCGAATTTCTTCGATTTCTTGGAAAGGCAAGTGACAGTCGCAAGGACTCACAGCGAAAAGGTTTGGCGAAAACTCCGAATTTCTTCTTCTTTTTAAAGACAGTCGCAAGACCCTTGCCTTTCCAAGAAAGCGAAGAAATCAAGTTTTCTCAAAACCTGATCGCAGAAGGTCCTTGCGTCTATTTCCTTTCAAAAAAATCAGGAGATTTCGCAAAATTTGTTCGCAGTGGGTCTACGACTGTCTGTTGCCTTTCCAAGAAATCTGAGAAATCCGAAGCTTTCGCAAAATCTGCTCGAAGTGGGTCCTTGCGACTGCCTCATGCCTTTCCGCGATCGAAAACTCCGGATTTCTTCGATTTTTGGAAAGGCAAGCGACAGTCGCAAGGACCCACTGAGAACAGATTTTGAGAAAATTCCGGATTTCTTCGATTTCGTGAAAAGGCAAGAGACAGTCGCAAGGACCCCCTGCGAAGAGTCCGAACCTCGTGGCGCAGTGGTTAGCGCATTCGACTCCCACCCAGGTGGACCGAGTTCGATTCCCCGTTGGGGCACGAAATTTACTGTGGCACAAATGGTGCATCCTCCCTCGGCGAGGCACAGTAAATGAGGTCGGAAAGAGAGACTTGGTGGCCAGTCTCTCAGTCCTTCGGGTGGGACTTTAAGAAGGAGGTCCCGTGTGCAGTATCACACTGCGCACGTTAAAGAACACCTAGCTCCAAGTCCAAGACAGTGTCTTTTGGCAGGTTACACAACAGAGAGCGTGACTCTCTCCGGGAAAACCTGCGGGTTGGCGTGTACCTATACACCGTAAAACTGGTCCGAGTCGTTTCAGTTGAATGCAGAGCAGAATTGGGCTACGATTATGGGGCATAGTTCTCCTTACGAGCCCAAGGTGTGTGCAACAAGGTAAAAGGTCGGACCACCAGCCGAATGGTATCAGTCCATATGACTCCACAATGATGATGATGATGAAGAAATTTTGTGAAAACCCCGAATTTTATTCTATTTTTTGGAAAGGTAATACAGTCGTAAGGACCCACTGCGAACAATTTTGCGACAACTCGGGATTTTTCTTCGATTTCTTCGGCAAGAGACGGTCGCGGTCGTAAGGACCCACTGCTAACAGATTCTGCTGCGTTTTTGGGGCTACGATCAGGATGATGTATTTTGAAGATGATCATCAGCTTGAAGGAAACTCAACTGTGAAATAGTGAGATTTTTTTGAATGGAACACCCATTCGAATGTGTTGATGTTTTAAATCATCAGGATAAAGTAAAATTGTTTCAATATCCCATTGAATCAAATTCACCGACCGTCGGTCTCATGGCATGGCATGGCAAATGTCTGTGGAAGAATCTCGACCGACTTCATGATTTGCTGAGAAAAAACAACCCGAGGGAATTAGGTACCAAATTTCAAATGGGTGGGCAATTTGTCAACTGATCGTGAATTGGGAAAATGGGAGAGGTTGGGTTGCCTTTAGCACGCCATGCCATCTCTGCAGCATACCCTCTCGCTGGAATGAACAAAGTTGAAGTTGAACGCTGCATGCATTCAACCATTCAAGGAACGCAATCAGCCAATCGAAACGAAACGAAACCAAAGCAAACCGTAAGAACAACTTCCAACAACGACCCCCAGTGCTGGACCCCACCCACCGCCGTTGCTACCCTCCACCCCCTTTCTCTCACCTTTTGAATGGCTTGTCTCTTTCGAGCTGTTTTTGCCTCTGCCACTTTAAACCAGGCTTTAAATTAAGAGCCCTGACCCGACCCCCTCCCCCGAACCCCCCCCCAAACAGGAATGGAAATGGTGTCACAGCAGGACTAAGGTAAAGGAGAGGAGGGGAGGGTCAAGTGATAAATAAATCTCTCTCACTTTTATTGCTGCCCTGCCTTGCAGAAAGAGACAAGAGACAAGAGAAAGAGAAGGGCAGAGCCAGTGTACAGTGTAGACGGGGCCATGCACTTGGAAAGTTCCAGAAACCAAAAGTACCTGGCTGGTATTTCGCCCGATTTTGTCTTTGATGATTATCATTTTTGTCTTGTGAGCACATTTGTGAGCACACTGGAAGGTGGTGTGGTGTCATGTGCTGGCAAGTGGCAACAGTGTTGCATGAATAGAATCGAATCGAATCGAATGGACCAGCAATGAACAAGGAACAAGCAATCACGTGTCCACCACACCACTATGACAATGGAAGCAGGAAATGCTTCTTCAAAACAAAAAAGGGTGGTGTGGATTAAAGACTCGAAAATACCAAAATGGTGCAACTTTCGAAGGACCCTTTTTCATTGAGCTCCACTTTCATGAAAACCCCCCAAAAAAGGACACAAGTGAGAAAGTGTGACCTGTTTCCAAAGTCAGATTTCGATAGGAGGGAAGGGAAAACGGGTAGGGAACGATTGGGGCAGGTTCATACCTTTCTCGATGAATGCAGCAGGATACCGGAATAGGTATATTTAGTTCACACCGGCTGACGACGAAAAGGGTGAAAAATAGAAAAACCATTACTCAAACGCAGCAACCCATGCATGGGCCATAATTTTTCAAACTGGAACTCTTGCTGCGGTGCGGCGTAGCGCGGCGAACGTGCCTGCGAGTAAACCAAAGATGTGAATGAAAGTGGATGCAAAATGAGGAAAATCAACTTCGAAGGAAATGTAGTATTGAGATAGCACAGCACATACGGGGAAAGATAACACATTTCCAACAACAAAATTCAACGTTAATGTGGACATACGCACGAGTGAGTAGAGGCCTGCATATGGGTGAGACACTACTTCACTCCATTTTAGTAACTGAAAAATGACCTCTTCCCCCCTTTGTTGAAACACATTTTTGGCATTTTTGATCGTTTGTCCTACTCTGGTCTTTTTTCTTCACCCGTCCATGCTCGACCTGTTTTTCGGTTTCCGCTGTCTTGGGGCAACTTTTATACCGAGATTTCCAACGCGGATCAAATCCAACGCGGATCACAATCTGATCCGAGATCAGGAGCCTTTGATCGCGAATCAATTCGAATTTGAGTTCTTTTGGATCTGATCCAAGATCAATTGATCTCGTATTGTTTCAAAGTTGTGCATCTCTCCGCTTCTTCGCCAGCGCTTTAATCTGTTCTCTATCCCGCCGGAGATGTCTCCAATCCATGGGCGTCTTTTCGGTGGGAGGATGAAGCAAGACTGGTCCAACAGACTTGACGGAAGTGGACTAAACTGCCATTCTCAAACAAAGAGTTCCAACAAGAAAACTTATTTGGAATTTCAATTTGCTCTGATATTCTGAACAGAAGGCAGTCAGTCGGCTGAAACTGCCACCAACCAATGCTTCATCCCCAGACCATAAGCTAATTTTTCTATGGTCCTCATGATCCTTCACGATTTTCCCGACATAATGAAATGGACTGGCATCGATAAGGGCAGAGGTCAAAACAATCTAACTTCGCAGGAACAAAGGTCGTTGACATCAAACGTTGAGACAGGCCAGGCAAGGTCAGAACGGAGCATCGACGCAACGGAGACACACCAGAGTGGACATTAGTAAAAAAACTGACATTATTAAAACGAACTGACATCTAAACAGACAGTGGAGGTCAAAACTAACCATCGGTGCAACAGGAGGTCAAAGTTGAGTGACGTGGTGAGCCAGAGTTCAAACCGGAAAAACTTTGAGACAAATAGAGTGACGTGACGCCAAATGGCCAAAGTCGAAATTCACAGAGATGAAAAAGGACTGACGTGTCAGTCGGTTTTCAGCAGAGGTCAACATGGAGTGACATCCAAACTCATAGATCAAAACGGGCAGATTTCGATGCAGGCAGGGGTCAAAACGGACTACCTAATGGCATAACTTGGAAACGCCGAAGGGGACTGAAGTCAAAACTAAAAGAGATCAAAATGGACCGACATCAAAACATGAAGATATCAAAACGGACTATGAAGTCAAGAAGAGAAGAGAGGTCAAAATGGAGTGAAATCTAAACTCAGAGATCAAAATGAACAGGCATTCGAGACGGATATTAAAAGAGACCGATATTGAAAAGGTCAGAGGTCAAATCAGACAGACGACGTCAAGACAGGAAGATGTGAAAATGAACTTTCGATATGATGAAAAGATGCCGAAGTGGATTGAAGTCGAAACTGACGGAGATCAAAACGGAGTGACATTGAAACAGGCGAAGGTCAAAACGGATCAATGTTGTGAATGAAAGTTGAAATCAAACGACGTTTAAACCCAGAAATCAAAACCGATACACGTCGAGACAGGGCAGGACTGATGCTGAAGTGCGCAGAAGTCGAAGTGGACGGAAGTCTGAAACAGAAATCAAAACGGACAGACATCGAAATATGCAGAGATCAAAACGGATGAACGTCAAGAAAGGGAGACCTGATCCATTTGATCTTGTTCCCCCAGTTTGGCCAGGTTATCATGAGCAGAAACGCCAGTCCATTCTAACGCCGTTCATTGGCTTGCCCTGTCTCGTCCATTCCTCACGAGCTGAAAGAAGCTGCCTGTTTTCTGTGGCCTGATTGCAGTGGCCCTGGAGCTGGAAATGGATTGTCTTCTTCCAGCGAGCGATCAGATTGGCAGAGGCCAGCAGCCTTGCATTGTTCCTACGGTATCTATCCATCACATGACTGATATTGAGCACCAGTCCACTTGCTTAGATTTTTCTTTACAGATCCCTCACAGCAGCCACTCGAGGGTGGTGTGGTCTGTGCAAATCCATGCAACATCAAAATGAAGAAATTAAAAAAAAAAATGAAAAAGTTTAGAAAATCAATTTATGAACACTTGCATCAGAGTCTGCACTGCACTGACACTGGGCAAGTGAGTAAAGTCATCGTTGGTGATACACTTCCTCAGGCACCTTTGTTTTGTTTTGTTTTCTTTCTGGTTCACTAACCGCAGGTACCACAGAAAATTGTGTCGATACCAAATTTACCATCATTCTTCCATCATCGATCTCATCTCTCACACTTCCTGATGTTTTGTGTACCAGAACCAAACCTTGTGTATTTGTATAGTGGCGGCGGAATTAATGTACTCATACATGTGTTTTCCCCATTTATAACTGTTGCCTCCGAAACTTCTTTTTACTCTTATGCAGACGGTAGAAATTAAAGCGCCAGATCGCAACAAGGCATTCCACAGGTGTCAGATTTTGACCTCGCTTGTTAAAGAGGATCTTTAATTTCTACAGCATGGGTGTTTTACTAAAATCTGGACAGTCGCAATTTTTTACACGTATGAGTACATTAATTCCGCCGCCAGTGTACATAGCACAATGACTGACGATTTAGTGGGGCCACCTTTTTTCTTTCTTTCTTTTAGGAATAAGAAGGCCTTTTTCAGTGCAGTGGGTGCAGAGCTCAACCCTGCCTATCTAAAGCTGTTGTTGTGAAATTGTTCAGGAATTCTCTTCTGAAATCTGACAATGATTAAAAAATTAACAAAGTTCCTCAGGTAACTTGAGCAAGATAGATCCCACCAAAAGTGACAGAACTCCCAATCAACACAAAAAAAATTAAGTCCTCAACACTGCCTTCCTATTCTGATCAGAAAAAATCTGTACAACATTTAAATTACGAGCCAAAGTACTAAAAAAGATGTCACTATGCATTTTGCACGCTTCATGAGAAATCCCATATTCAATTCCATGTCACTCACTGTCAGCAGATACGCCAAAAAGTGCAAACAGGAATGCTGACATTTGGGTCAATTTTAAAAAGTCAAAAATAAGAAGGGGTTCACCCTTTTGGCAAACTGCAGCTACCAGCGTGAGTGAGTGTAGGACAAAATAAAATGAGAAAAATTTACCTCGCTAATAAGTCAAAGGTCATGCATTTCCATAACAGTGGAAAAGCTTCCATTGCCGGAGTCTTTCCCTCCTTGTTTTGTATTGACGGACAGGTTTTGGAAGTGGTTAGCAGTTTCAAGTATCTTGGGGTGGTTTTGAGTTGGAGTGCCCACGTACAGGTAACAGTTAGTAGAGCATCCAGTACACCGGGATTTATAAATCCAAACTTGAAGTATGCCACAATAAAGCAGAAAAAACAAGCATACGTTTCCCTTGTTCTCCCGATCCTTGAATATGCTTGTGCGGTCTGGAACCCTCCTAAAAGGACCGATATTCGAGCCCTAGAGAGGATTCAAAGACGTGCTTCTAGAGCAATTTCTGGCAATTTTGACAAGTGTGACAACAATTTTGCGTGAATTAAATTTCCAAACTCTTGTGGCTAGACGTCAATCTCATTGCCTAAATTTATTTCAGAAAATTGTTTCAAATAAACTCGACTGTCCCCTCCCATGTGTCTATTCCATTAAACAAATTCAACGTAGGACTGCCAATGGATTGAGCTTCACGCTACCTATTTGTAAGAGGAGTACTCGTTTCAATTCATTCTTTCCATGCACCATTTCTGAGTGGAATGCTCTACCTTGATCTCTGGTACATTTTCCAGTTTGTCTCGCACCAACAGACTTTCCTGAATCTTGAATTGTTGCGACCATTTTGTTTGTTTGCATTGGAACAAGTCTGTAGCTACTGTTTTAATGATTCTGTCACTTATTGTTACTCCCACAGCGCCAAACATTTTTGCTGTATATTGTGATTAATAAATAAATAAATAAATAAATAAATAAATAAATAAATAAATAAAAAGACAAAGGTGATGCGTAGGACGTTCCTGTAAGGAACTCCTCAGTGTTGTCTATGGTCGAGAGGGGTTATCCCGAAATAAACAAAAAAATCCAGACTTTTTAACATTTCCCCACAGTGGCAACGCATTGAACGGTTCACCAGACAAAGTCCTGTCCTGCTTGGCAAAGTGAGGCAAAACAAAACAAAACATTGAGTCATAATAATGATAAGACAGACCAATGTGCAAGTCTATGATCACTTTATTATCATTCATTAGCAACTGAAAAATAGTCTCATTAAAAAACAAAAACAAGGAAGCAATACATATTTGTCACATATTATGTACATCAACATGAATATGAACATTATCAACCCGTGCAATAGGGAAAGTTCACAGTAAAACGCAGTGATATGTACTGCCTAAGTGCTAAGACAACACAGGCGTTTTTCCCTTTTCCTTCTTTCCCTGCCATCTCTCCTGTCCTGTATGGGCACTCGTATTCCTCCTCTTTTCTTCAATCCCTCTTCCCACTTCCTTACAATTTTCCTTGCATTTTTTTTCAATCTTCAAGCAGTCAAGTATAAACCATAACAACAGTTGTTATTAGCACTGATGCGAAACCCCTCCTTACTTGCGCTTTCATTTCATCCTGGTGGGAAATTTGACCTCCAGAACAGGGGGGCTCCAGCCCCAGATCCACTGCCGGGGCCTCTGCTCCATGGTACTCTGCTGGGGCTCCCCCCTGACTCAAATACTGAGGGCTCCGTACCCAGACTCCCCACTAGGACTGTGCCCAAACTTCTTTCCTGAAGAAAGCCCCCTGATGCGAAAACCTGAAATGTTCGAAAAACCCTGTCAGTTCCAATGTTATTCATCACTGTCTTGCTGTCCTCCTCCGTCAACCGGTGGACATTGGCTTAGGAAACCAAATGATGAGATCAATGGCAAATGGTAACATAAATTGATTAAAAACACTTATGACCTCAAACAAAGAGCTTGTGAACCAACCATTTTCAGGAGATCAACATTGTGCGTGGGTCTCATTTGCGTGGGTTGATGTGTCTCTGGTCAAACTTCATTCCTCTTATCGCCTTCCATTGTTTTCCTAAATTATTAAGTGCCTGAGTTAAAAAGGTTCACAGTCACATGCACCTGCACACACATACACACACTGTATCAGATCAATAGCAGGTGAACCAATGATGCCAGAGATAGCATTGATAGATTCACAGAGTGATGTCATGTTCAGGCAATGCTGTTAAAAAAACCCAATCAAGTGTGTGCCAAACAGGATAAAAATTGGTCAGAGCACAACAAAGTTGTCACAGGATGGTTTTGTATGTCTTTGTTTGGTAGCCTATGTTGAATGAGAATGCTCTGTCTGTCCCGTGTCCGTGTGCTGATGACAAAATGACAAAGAACACAGAAAGACAAATCACAGAGACAAATTGCCAACTGAAAAAGACCAAGAACCAACTCCTCCTCCAAAAGCAGCCCCCAATAGCTGCAACCCAAAAAGGAAGAAGAAATTCGACAAAGAAAGAATTCTTCCGTTCGCATTACATGTCCTAAATTTCTTCTGGTCAACATCCAAATATGGAATAGATGCACACACCTCTCACTTCTATTTACGGGTCGGTAGTAAGTTTGCTTTGAGTTATGGCTGTGCCATTCCGGATTATTGACTGTTGGAACAGAACAGAGCTATGCAAATCAAATGGCAAATGCTGAAAAGGATATAAATTCATGTGCAGATATACAGCTGGTGCAGGACCCACCATCTTTGAGACGACTTGTCTTGCTGAAACGAGCTAATAATTTCAACCATGCAACCTGCTGTGCCAGACGTACTTTGTTATTTTTTCAGCCCATTCCCATTCCAAGTCGTAACGTCCTTTCTTTTAGTTTAAAGAGCTGAGCAGACATTGAGTTCAAATTGGTTGACCCATGATGTAGATCTGGATTGGAAACTTGGTTCAAAATGATGCTGGTTAACTCAAGTAGCAGAGCAGTTAACAAGAAATAACTTCGAATGCACTCACTTTGAATTTGCTCCAATTATAGGCCAACTGACAATTTATTTTATTCATTCATGGATTGATGCTACCAATGTTGTACCTCGCCCATAGTAAAAAGTAACCTCAGTTACAATTCGATGTCATTATCTTGTAATGTCTTTTAACTGAAGCCAGTCAGTGTCCTGTCCATCATCGATAATTACTTGCTCCAATAATTGCCCATGAGAGAATGAAAGAGAAGCAGTGACTTTTAAGACTCTCAACTTTTGTCTCTCAACTTTTTCATGGCAAAATGACATTGAAAATCGGAAATCCTTCAACAACTGCTCGTCACATATATGACGTATTTTATACATTATGAGTACACATGTGCGAGTATTTCTCATTTCAGCCCCTCATTTCTCCCTCATCCCGATTATCTCATGAGTCATGCATGGGAAATTGGAGCATGTCAGTAAAAATGTACGAAATGAAGCAGCCAGGAAGGTTGAGCACAGCACTTCAACAAAACAAAACCGAACATTGATTGATGGGATTGAGTTTCCATCTCCCGTTTCAATGATCATTTGCAGAGAAACTACATTCACAATTACAACAAACCAGTCCAGACAAAAACTCACAAAATCACTATCACTGCCACAAGGCATCTTTTGATTGATGCAAGGGATTCTGGAGGGATTTAGGGTTCTTCATGTGATCACATTACATTGCTAACAGAACCTAGCAAACCTCCTTTTTAATTGATCTGCTAAGCAACTATCTGAACACACTCAATTAAATAAAGGAAAATGGCCCACTCCGAATTATAATTCATTGATTGTACCAAGGTAAAAATTTTTATTAAGAGCGGGATTCATGGAGAAAGACAATGCAGAAGAGTGAATGAGGGGGAGAGAGAAAATTAGAGGGAGAGAGAAAATGCAGGAGAGGGAAACTGCAGGAGAGGGGGCAAAAGAGACAGACTATGCAGGAGAGGGGGCAAAAGAGACAGACTATGCAGGAGATTGGGAGCGAGGGAGAGACAATGTCTGCATTGTCTCTCCCCCTCTCTCTCCCCACACCCCTGCACAGTCTCTCTCAGGATGGTGTGAGGGAAAGATAACAATACAATATAGGATAGGAGGATCGAGTTAGAGAGATCATGCACCGGGCAGCAAACATAGCCAACAACAACAAAACAACGTAGCAAATAGGTCGCCACCCGTTCGTATCAAAAACAGATTCTTAGCCACTGGTGCTGGGACTCACCAGATTTATTGTCGCAGATAAATGGGCCTGACTTTGATGGAGGAAGGAGGCTTGGGCTGAAGGCTGTTACTGATGTTCGATTAATTGTGTTGGTGGGGCATGACTGCTGGTTTCTATGTGGGATCAAGGCTCAATTTGGTGGAGTCCAGCGCAAAGTCATCTGTTGGGATCTGGATGGGGAGGGGTAGGAAGGTCAGGACATCATCGGTGGGGCAAGTGTGGACAATGAGTCAGAGAGAGCCTGTAGCCAGGGAATGATTGTGCTGGCGTCGTTGTCCATGATGATATGGCAGGATGCCAGATTTTTCTCATCTGAATTTTGTTGCAGTTGCATTTGACTTGGAAGGAGAGAAAGAACTCACGAAGGATCGAACAACAACCAAATCAATTTCCAGAGAGGCCACACTCCCCCAACCCTCTTCATAAAAATATTTCGGAAAGCGCAAAGGTCCATCTGTAATATTCCTGCCACATCAGCACATCACCCAACCGAGAAGTTTGTTGTCTGGACAAACCTGACCCTCCCGAGTGCGCAGATGCAATGCTGACCCCGAATCGTAAATAATTTCGACTCAGAAAAATACAGGGCATGGAAGATTCGTCAATCCCCACCCCACCACTCACACTGGCTGACCAAACCACTTCCCTGTACTAATTCCCTTACAACTACGAATACATCCACCCTGAGCTACCTTCTTACATTTTTACAACACCAAATTCAAATTGACATCCAACACAGCTGCAACACCGATGCACTCTCACGCTACACTCTCCCATGTGGCCATTCCATAATCTTCAATGCAGCACAAGTTAAACACAACAACCGTAACAAAACCTGGATTCCCACGATAACAGGCCATGAAGGACTGGCATAATGGTCTCCTGGCAACAGAAACTCCCACTTTCTGCCCCACTCGATTCACCCACAATCTCCTCAGTTTTCCACACCTCCCCCTCCAAATCCCCAGATGGCTTTGCCCAGAACTCCATCGAATTCATCCTTGCTCCCAAGTGGTCAGTAACCCATCCGTTACCTCGACCCCAGCAATGAACTCCCCACTCCATAAAGCCAAGGCCTACTAATCAGCAACCAATCTGGCCATCTCCACAGAGACCAGAGATCTGTTTGGAACGTGTGCTTGATAAACACATAAGTCTGCAGGGGCAAAAGTCCCCATACACAATGTTTGCAAATGTTAACCAATGCAGGAGAGAGTAACCGAGGGATATACGGGAGAGGGTGAACATGGGAGAGAATAGATGAGAAGGAGTGAGACGATGCAGGAAAGGGGAGTGAAGGAGAATGCAGGAGAGGGAGAGTGAGGGAGAGAGGCAATGCAGGAGAGGGGTGAGAGAAAGAGACATTCAATGCAGGAGAGGCAGAGCGAGGGAGAGACAATGCCTGAGAGTGGAGCGAAGGAGAATGCAGGAGAGGGGGTGCGAGGGAGAGGGGAGCAAGAGAGACGCAAGAGAGAGACAATCCAGAGGAGGGGGCAAGGAAAGAATGCAGGAGATGTGTTTTATTTTTCCAACCCCAGTGTTCATAAGGAGGCATTTAACATTTAAGGGGTGGGAACCTAGATTTTTTAAAAATGAAAAAGTTTTCAATTATTTTTTTATTCATTCATTCATAGGTAATAAAAATGAAAAAATGTCAATTTTTAATAAGTGGATCAGATGAGCTGAAATTTCTAATTTCTGATGGCGAAAACAGATTGCAAATATCTTTAACCCTTAACCTCCCAAGGGGTCCGTACCCTACAGAACAACCCAAGGGGTGGTCCGTCGGACCACCCCATGATCCCGTCTGTTAATGGGCCCAGTAAGGTTTTTCCCATCAAACTGCATCATTTTTAATGTCTCATGCAAAATTTGGCCAGTCTAGGATGGTTTCTTCCCACATTTTTACCATCCGATAGCCACGAAGGTCAGGTTTCGGCTGCGTTTTTTAGGAAAAACTTCAAACGATAATAAGTTCTGATTATATTGACATATCTTGATGCTATTGAATTCAAAACGACAATAAAATAATGGAATGTGAGAAAACTTAGAATGGACGCCTCTGTTTTACGTGATTTGGTTTTACTTCCCCTCCAAAACAGAAAATTCGACCAAAACTTTTTCCATTTTTCCGCTATTTTTTTGTTTCCTTAATCATTTCTATATAACATGTTGAATGTTCAAATCATTGAACACACTTATGAAACCAATGCTAACGAACAGCCTGGCATTGGTCAATATGGAATTTGAACTTTGACCACTTCACAAAAAATCAACGTTGTGTGAATTGTTAGTTATGCCCAAGGGGTGGTCTGTTGGACCACCCCACAATTTCTAAAATCCCAAGGGGTGGTCCAACGGACCACCTTTCTCCCAATCCTCAGTTTTATTTAGTTTGGACTTACCAGGCAAAAAAGAAAGTTTTTTTTTTAAAGAAAGCGTTTACCAGTTGACTGAACACCACTGGAAGAAGGCTGCTGTTCTGGTTGCAAGCTTCTTGCAGATGACTGTTGTTTGTTTGCTGGCTTCAGAAACATTATTTCAAAAAACGAGTAGGCCTATCTACTCACCATTCAGTTTTCACAACTGTCCCTAATCAGACACTTATGCACAGAGCAGCTAAAACAATGCTAGGTAAGAGAGAAAATTGGTAAAAAGGTTGAGTACAGCAATGAAATGCATGGTGGTCTGTTGGACCACCCCTTGGGTTTGTCCTATTTTATGACTCCTAACCATCCCAAGGGGTGGTCCAATGGACCACCAAGCGCCACTGGCACCAAAGTTGGCAAAATGTGAAACCTATGCATGCCATGTGGGTGATGGGATGGTATTGGACCCCGTGGCACCCCACAACTTCATTGCTCTTGGATATATCTGCAAGTGGTCCAATGGACCACCCCTTGGGATTTTCCAAATTTTTGATTTCCGTAAAGTACCAAGGGGTGGTCCAATGGACCACTCGCCAATATTTCCCAAATTAGTTGATGGATTTTTTTAGGCTTGTAGGGCATGGTAGACCCCATCCCCCCTGAGGCATAGCTGGGAGGCCAGGATCGTCGGGGCCCGGGGGGAAAAAATATTGAGAAAATAAAATTGGGTGGATCCGTTGGACCACCCCTCGGGTGGTTAAGGGTTAATAGAAAATGAGGCATACGAAGGACCGGAGGCATGTTTTTACCATTCGTGGTGAAATCAGCAGTTCACATTATTTTTCTCGACATTTTGTTTTTTGAGCATTTTTGTGTTCTGCCCCATCCATGTATCTCAGCCATTTTATGTGATTATTTTCAAGTTTGTGTTCTTGTGTAAAAAAAAACTATTCAAAACTATTGACAGGCTATATTTGGCAATTTTTGCCTCCATTATGAGTTTAACAAGCCAAAGGAAAAAAATGATAAAAATTTAGCACTTGTCTAGTGAAGTGAGAGAATATCACCGGCCACACAATTCTAGGATCAAAAACAAGAAATCAGGCCTTGACAAAAGTTTTGGCTTGGTTTTTTACGAGTTGGGCATTCTTGCACGTGTGGTTATCGATGGAACATTACCTTATTCTTTGCCATAAAATGGCTGCTGTGGCCAAACCAGAAGGGCTACAGTGTTGAAATTTTGCACAGAAGTTGTCTAGGTCGGTTGTAGGCTCCAAAGAGTGTGCAAAATTTGAACAAAATAGGACAAAAAAGAAAAACGTTTGCCGAAACCAGGTTCCCTGCCCCCTGCAAACGGGCCAAAATACCAAACATTATCACAGGAAATGTTATTTTGCGATTGGAGGATTATTTAAGGAAAAAAGCCTTTGTCAAAAGGTTTTAACTTCATTGGGTAGACTGTGGGAACTTTCAGTCTCACAAATGGCTTAGCAGAAATAAGGAGGCTGGCTTTATACTAAGCCTAAAAAGATGCAAGGCAATTCTGAAGTTGGTTTATGGTCTGCTTGTCAAGAGCACATAGGTCAAAGTCAAATGTTGCACTGGATACCTGATAACGACCTGTACTCTCCACTACAGCAACAACCTTTTTCAGCTCCTCTGTGCTATCAAGGGTCATTATCTGTTCCTGAATGGTCTGTAGCTGTTGAAGATAGTCAGCAGAGTAGAACTTGGCAAAACTTTGCTTAATCGATTCATCTCCAACCTTCCCCGAATCAGCAACAACACTTTTACCGATCTGGTGCTTGGGTGCTTCCAGACTGGAGTTGTCTTTAGATTTTGGAGTCTGGATTGGTTTTTCCTCATTTCCTTCATCCTTGAGGCTGTTATCATCCGCAGTCTTTGCCGGTGAAGAAATCATCTTCTCATCTCGTTTGCTCCTTTTGCTTTGCGTTTTCTTTGCCTTCTTAGGTCGTTTCCTTTTGATTGGAGAACTGGAATCATCAGACCTTTTGATTGGTGAAGGGGAATCGTGGGTCCTTTTGATTGGTGAACAGGCATCGTCGTTCCTTTTGATTGGTGAACAGGAATCTTTGTTATCACTTGCACCAACATAATTTGTTTTATCGTCATCACAAGTCCTTTCCGCCTGCTTCATTTCGCTCGTTGGGATCTCACTCTCCACCTTTTCCAATTTCGGCTTCATATCAACCAATTTCTTTGATAATTCACTTTTTTCATTGCTTTCCACAATGAACCGTCTTTTGAGATCACAAACATCCTGACTGGAGCTGCCCTTCTTTGTTTCCTGGGACTTTTGTTTTGAAATCGGCAAATCTTCAACGGTTGATTTCTCTGCTTTTACAACTTCCACCTTCGTTCCACTGGAGACAGAACCTTTGTTTCCTTTGTTTGGTATTTTCTCCAAGTCAGCTGCTACAAATGCTCCTTTTTTTGGAATTTTTAGTTTGGGATTGTCTTCATAATCGTTGGATTTCTCTTTATTATCTGTTTCTAACTTCACGGAGTTTGGCTCCATGTATGGTTGTTCATCATCTAATTTGGATGACTTTAGCTTTGTAGCATTGCTTCCTTTTGGTTGAGATCGTGCAGGAATAGTTTTTCCAGGAGGTGCAGAACAATAATTATCCATTTTCTTTTTGTTTTTTGAGATTGGCACATGTGCACAGCTCTCATCATCTTCATCACCATCTACATCATCTGCTGATGAGGTGGACGTTTCACTGTTTGAATCCATGCTCTGCTGCGTAGATTTCTTTTGCACATCAGCACCAGTAGCAGACAGAAGAGATTTGGAATGATTTTGCTTTGGAGGAGCAGCAGCATGAGCAACAGGAATCTTCTTAGAACCACCACGACCACTAAAACTAGTGGTTGCTCTACCAGTCATTTCATCATCATCCTTTTCAAGTGGCTTCTTCACCTCATCCTTAATTTGATGTTCTTCACTACTTGTCCTAACTGCAGTTGGAGCAGCAGTCATCTGTGGTCCTGGTCTTTTCTTCTTTGCTGTCGTAGTCATTGGTTCCTGCTCCTGCTCAGTAGTCATTGGTTCCTGCTCCTGCTCACACTCAACCGAAGACTGGTAACTACCACTATTGCTCTCATCACTCCCCGATTCCTCTGAGGTTGTTGTCATTGCATGCTTCTTGTTGTTGACTTTCTTCCCTCTCACCTCAACTCTTTTCTTCTCCATATTCCCCTCTACCCTTTTATCCTTATTCTTTCTGACCACCCCATCGGGACATTTCACATCACTCTTGCTTTTCACCAAGTTCCTTTTTCCTCCCCGAGAGTTTGCATTTTGCCTGAGTCGTCTTTCATCATCATCACTAGAATTGCTGACACTCACGGCTGATCCCAGCATTCCGGCCTCCCTACCACCATCAATAGATTTCTCAGATTCACTTCCACTTACCACAAAGTCTTTCTTCGAATTGCCCTTCACAGAATCCTTAACGATTCCACATTTTCTGGATAACTTATCAGCATCTTTGGCTTTGGCAGTCACTTTTTCTGAGTGTGAGATCGTCGACTTTTTGGGCATAGCTTTTGTCGCAGTGACAGGATCAGGTGAATTCTTCTTACGATCACGGTTTTCCCGAACAGATTTATCCATGATGGTTGATTTCTTGATGATACGATTATCATCTGAAATGGGACTTTCAGGGGATGAACTGTCCGATGAAGAAGAAGATGAGGAGGAGGAGGTGGATATGGGACTATTGCAACCAGATTTGTACTCATAATCATCACTATCACTTTGGTCACTACTCCCGAGTTCAGCAATCAGGGCATGAAGTGGACGTTTCTGGGACTGCTGCTGTGGAGGAGCAGTAGCAACTTGTGAACACGGAAGAAGAAGTGGGGTAGGGGAAGGGGGATTTTGAGCCACGTTGGTTGAACAACCAGAAGCAGAACTTGAAACACTCTCAGAGCTGGCTTCGTTATCTCCTGCTCCTCCCAGGACAGCAGGGGCTAACAGCTGATTGTGATTGCCCATTGTGTTGTCTGTGCTGGTCTTCACCTTGCTCTTCTTCTTGCCAGGTGCATTTTTGGATTCCTTTTTTTCATGAACCGACTCTTCTTTCTGCTTCTTCTTTTGAATGATGCCAACCGGAACTGTAATATCGTTATCCTTGGCAACTCCTTTTTTGCCCTTTTTCTCTTTCTCCATTGGCTTATTTGTCTCCTTCACATCGGCAGATGTTTTCTTCGTCATCTGCAGGTCTCCGTGCTGCTTTTGCTTTTCACTGCTGTCATTTTCTCTCCTTCCTCCTCCTCCTCCTTGCGGAAGAGGAGGGCTTTCTGTCCTTTTAGCCATGTGCTTCTCCTGCAAATCAGAGATAACCTTTTTGCTGTCATCATTGACTACTTTTAGAGGAAAATCACCCTTCTCCTTCTCCTTGTCCTTGGCATGCTTGCCACTAGATGCTTGATGATGTTGATCACTAGTTACCTTGCTAGCAATGACATTCGACATTTCCTTTTTCTTCTTTCCTCCAAAGGTGTCACCACTTGCTTTTGTGGGCACCTCCACTTTTACTTTCCCTGCATCATCCTTCTTCTTGGTGGTGTTCACCACTTCAACAGACTCCTCGCTTCCTTTTTTCTCCTTGACTCCCCTGTCCCTCTCCCTCTCCTTGTCCTCATCCTCGATTTTGGCTGATGCATCTTTTCCTCCTTTCTCATCCTCCTTTTTCTTCTCCTTCTTCTTCAGCAAGGTACCGGAACTAGTTTCACCGCTCTTTGTCTTCTGCGTTTGGCGATGACTTGGTGCTCCCAACCTCTTCTCCATCCGACTATCAATTGATGATGTTGATGATGTTGTTGTAGTCTGTTTCTCTTTACCTTTGTTGCTCTCACTTTGTTGTTGCCTTTGTTGTTTTGCACTGCTTTTTGCATTTACCACCAGGTTATCAGTTGAACCAGCATCAACTGGTGAGCTTCGAGGCTGCAATTTAAAAGCAAGAACAAATGAATGAGGTGGATTTTCAACAACAAAAAACAATTTGATTGCACTGGTGAAAGGCCTGCCGGTGGTGGAATCTAACGGAGGATATTTTTGTCAGTAGGGATTTAAATAATAACTCAGCTGTGCAAGGCAAAACATATCACTGAAGCGCACTGTGAGATCCGACATCTGCTCAGGATTTTATTTCTCGTGGGAGGGGGGCAACGTCACTTCAGGTTTTCACAGGGAGTCTCATAGTAACCAAAGATATAGGGGAGTAAGGGGCGAAGCCCATAGTAAGCAGGGTCTAAGGCCAAGCCCCAGTGGGGTTCATAGGGACAGAACCCCAGGTGTGGGGTCAAGGGGTGGAGCCATCTGAACCTGAAGAAATTTTGAAATTTTAGGGTTCATTTTTGATGCGAAATTGGTATTCTGGAAGTTGTCAAAATCGACATGAAATAAATTTGAACAAAATCTTCATCCATTGATCCATTTCCACAAAGGCAGTGATAAAACGACTTCACTGACAGAGAAACAGTTCCCTTACTCGCACTTTAATTGTGTGTGAACAGTGTGAATCAGATGATGAAAAACAAACGGGATGTGACAAAAAGGTAACGAACCATTGTTGAGGTTATTTATCCAGCCTGAACGAAAATATTTCGTGGGAGGGTATGGCCCCCTTGCAAGGGCGCAAAAGACGGGGGACAGGAGGGACGTGTCCCCCCCAATATTCTTCTCCGGGAATTCGTCCCACCCAATCATTTTGTCGCAATTCAAATTTTTACTGGGGTGCAAAAAGTTCGGGAGCATTCGAGGATGATTCCGAATGCCCCATGATGCGAATGATCATGTTTGTCACTGATGCATGCCCATCACTTATCACTATCAGTATTGCCACCGTTGTGAATCTTGTTCGTGTCTGTTTGGGCACACCTCACAGTCCACCCACAGAGAAGTAAGAGAACAGTTTTTCAATATCCTGATATATTTGGTGTTTTCTCTACTTTATTGGCTTGCGGTGTGGACTTCCGACTTGCACCACTTGCGGAGTGGGTACACACAAGTAAACATAAATTTCTTCGTGATGAATTTGACAACTTCAACTTCATCGACAACGATTCAATCAAAGAATGGATGTGCGAAAAGCATCACAGCTTTTGACTGATTTAATAACTTCGATGGTGTGATATGGCGGAGGTCGCAGCTTTGAACTCTGCAGATGGGATGTGTGGCAATTGAGGAAAAAAAGATTATTTAGGTGCATATCTTTGTCGTGCAGTGACAATCGACATCTCGGATCAATCGAATCCAACCAGTCACCAGTCGACTGATGTTGCCACGGACAGCCCCCTTGCACTCGCTCACGGGTGCAAAGCACTGCAAAACGCATTACATTCATGTTAAAATTAAACTGGACTACACTGGGGTAAGTTTTGCTGACTGAGAAATTAGATGGCATCGGGTGCCTGAATTAGCTAGGGGACAACTGAAAGGTGATCGTCATTTTCATTTTTTTTAAATGACTGTTTTCTAAACTTGTTTGCAGGAAATATGCTTATTTCTGCATTGCTGTGGTAATTGTGAGAAAAATTGCTGTTTTTTTTTAAATGAGTATTCTGGGCACCATTCGAGGTTGCATCAAAAAACACAAGTTGCCTGGAATTTTATATCATTGCTGCCAGATGATTTTTGGCAGCACATAAGCTCATTGGCACCACATGAGCTCAAATTTTTGTCACAAGTATGAATAAGTCCAAAGAAAAGCGACAGAGTGAGTCATATTTTTGATTTTTAGCATTGAAATTCTTCGGCAGCAAAGTGGGCTGTAACAGTGGGCTGTGCACATCACAACTTGTGCTTATCAAATGTTGCTATAGCTGAAAAGTGTAAAGTAAAACGAATGTTTATTTTTTGGAAAATTCCTTTGGCAACTGATGTTCCTTCAAAAAAGGTCACAATTCACAATTAATGGGGGCGGGGAAACCTTCATATTGTCAGAAATTGAGCAAAAATTGTACGTTATTTTTTTAACTGATTTAATGCACAAAACTTTGCTGATTCGATTTGTTCAATCCGTTTATTGAAATTCCATTTGGTCTTAAAGTTACAGATTCAAACTCCAAGGGACCTAAATTATTATTTTTTGTTTTTTTTTTTTTTTTTTGGCAAATCCGTAAACTATCGCCATGTCCTCTCTAAGTAAAAATGGCTGTTGCAGAGAAAGACAGCAAGTTTGTTCATCTAAATTGGACCTTTCCAGCCAAATCATGAGCGTTTTTTACAGAAGAGTGCAAAATTTTAAAGTTCTAAGTCTGTTGCACAAAAAAAGTTTGATGATGCCAAAATCAATTTTCAGATATCGAAAAATCAGATCTCAAATCTTTAGTTCAATGGAAACTGCAATTTATCATGTTTGATGAAATTTTGAATGCTTTATCTTCTCTACTGGACACAGAGTTCCTTCACCCAGCAGAGGACATCACGTTTGGAATCGATTGTGGGAATACATGCCTAGCAAAAGCATTAGGGCCAAACAAATGGTTGGTATTGAATAGGATGTTTAAAAAGACAAAAAATATTCAGCGAGTTTCCTTCGCGCATTGTGCCAAAGGTTACCAATCCAGCATCAGCAGACACAAATTTCCTCTTGCAACAATCACCTACCTCATCAGTCATCATCCTCCCATTGAATGTAAAAAGAAGAAGAAGAAGCAATGACAATGTCCGGAAGTGCTTTTTGAGCTTTTTTTTCATGTAATCGTTGTTGAGCTAAGAAACAAGCAACCCAAGGTGCAAATTTTTTAATGTAAACATTGTTGAAATGGAGCAGGTCATTCATTACCTACGCATGTACGAGACGAAGAGCATAAAAACAAAACAAAACAAACCAACCACAGACCTTTGACAGTTGCTTTGCAGAGGTAGAGTTGACACTTTTGTTTTTTGCCGTTGTCGTTGGTGTGGTTGTTGTGGATGAAGACGTGGATGATGCTGAGACAACAACAGCAGCAGAAGCATTG
>JASGXE010006083.1:0-21113 GCA_030068105.1 Sinentomon sp. SZTP_YWyxl | reverse complement strand
TTCCGATTCTCTCCTAAAGGTCTTAGATCGAAGTTTGTATTCGTGATCCCTGTGTGAGTAGAAGGTCGGCAGGTCCAAGGACTTAAGAAAAGCGCCCCAACCCACAATGTTTCCAAGGACAAGGAACAGGCACGTAAGTCGTGCCACTCGCCTTCGCGATTGCAGTGATTCCCAGCCCAGTGAGACTAACATGCTGGTTTCACTACTGCGGCGCCTGTAATCGCCAACTTCAAAGCGAGCTGCCCTGCGCTGAACTTTTTCAAGTGCAGAAATCTGGCATTCACGCCATGGGTCCCATGCTGGAACGGCATATTCCAAAATAGGGCGCACAAGACTGAACTAGGCTAGCTCTCTTATCTTTGGGGGACACTTTCTGTCATAACGTTTTACAAAATACAGTGCCCAATTTGCGTTGCAAGTAACCATGCTTATATGGCTGGACCAGTCAAGCTTATTTGTAAATTTCATCCCAAGATACGTAAGTCTGTGGGAGGAGTGCACAATTATTGTTAAGAACATAGTTGAACACAAAATGATCTTTCTTATTAGAAAAATTACTTAAATTGCATTTATCTACGTTCATGGCCATAGCCGACCGATTACACCACTCTTGAATGAGGTCCAAGTCCCCTTGCAGCACCTCGCAGTCACCCAGTGGACGCACTTCTCTATAGATGATGCAATCATCAGCAAATAGCCGCATACGCGACTTAATGCCTCGCACAATATCATCAACGTAGATGATAAATAGCAGTGGTCCTAAGATGCTGCCCTGGGGAACCCCTGAACCCGCAGAAACAACCCTGGAACTGACGTCGCTCCTTCCTCGTAGGCGCTAATATAATAAGGGTCCCAAAAAACTCAGGGTGCGACCAAGGGTTGTTCCCGCGGTGGGGTTTCGGGGTAGATCTTTCCAAGTAGGGCTTGTTTCTCGCCTATTTCGGACTCCTTCACCCTTTTTACGGGTATTCCCACTTTTAGTCAAAGCGTAATTCCCGATTTCAGTGATGCCCAATTTTGCCTGGGCGAATGCCAAAATTTTGCTTCCAGTCCTGGAAAAGCACCTTTTTTCTTCTTATTTTGCACCCAAAAATCCAAGCTCATCAACGCGGTTTTTGGACCTCGACAGATCAATCTTTTCTTAATTATTTTGTTTAACAGCATTGGAATGCACCTAGTGGTGTGGTACACGGCATAAAGCTGCTTGCTGGTTGCACCTTTTGCCATCCTGCTTAGCTGTAGTTTGCTGATTTATCTGGTTTTTATTGGTATTCATATTAGGCGGATTACCGTCAAATTGTAAAGCGTCTCTTGGTTTTTGCCTCATGAAAAAAGATAGGTCCCACTATGCGCGTGGTTAAAACCACACAAGTCCACCTAGACTAAGCCAGCATTGTTTATCGGATATGCGCGTTTAAAGTCCGAACCGTGCCATGGCCGACCGGGGGAGCCAGGGCAGGGCCGAACAGGGGAGCGGAAGCGATAAGAGATTACGTCATCGAAGCGATAAGCAGGTGCAACTTTAAAGATAAACATATGATGCAATCAGAGATAGGGAGTTAGGTCACAGACATTGGTCAATCTCCAGGGCCAGATCGGAACATTACGACCGACCGGCGCCAGGGTCGAAGCTCGTGGTCGGAGGGGCAGTGTGAAATTTGCGTCAGAGTTACAGGTTGTCATGGAATTGTTTTCAAATCAAACCTACAGGGTTTTCCCTATAGGATAAGGGTCACATATCCAACAAAAGGGGATATTTTATGGATACGATGTGTGGGCAGTTTATCTGCCCGACTATACCACTTTGGAGATGTCAGGCGTAATGTGGCCAGTTTACAGACCTCACCACACCCATGAGGAGTTCCCAGAGGCACCTACATTGTGGCAAGGTTTCTGCCAGTATCCCATCCTTGAATGGTTACCCAGACAAATTATGGAAAGTTTGAAGCAGCAGGCGGCTGTATGAGGGTATCATGCATATATCATGCATATGTCGCGCATATTTTAGAAACATTCGGGTCCGGGTAACCATTTTTTCGAGGCCTCCCAGACATCGTGGTGCTAGTTCACCGAGAGGCTTCCTCCTACGTCACTGTGGCACCATTTTGGGGCCTTCCAGACATTGTTGTGCCAGTTCTCTGATTGGCTTTGTACACTCCAACGCAATGAGTTTTGCCAGGGCAATTGCAGAAATTATATTTTCCGGCGGCCTTCTCTTTTTGAAAGCATGTTTACAGCGAGTGCTTTTCGGATACAAGTATGGCTGACCAAACAAACAAACAATGTTTGACCTGTAAACCCGCTTTCAAAAAGAGAAGGCCGCAGGAAAATATCAATTCTACGACAGCCCTGGCAAAACTCATAGCGTTGAAGTGTATAATCCACCAGCGTGACGCCACTCGGGTTAAACCCGAAGTAAGCGACATGCTATTTTGGTCATTTGACAAGGAGTGAAATTTACGCATAGGTATACAGGGTGCCGTGCAATTATTGATACGGCAAAGCCACAGATTCTTAGACATAGCTATCACATGCAGAATACCTTCAGGCTGTTTATAGATCAAATAAATAAAGATATACGTTCAAACTCTCCCCATCCCATGCTCTAGAGGTGGGAATTCTTGACACATTGTTGCAGAGTGTGTGCTCTGCCAGTAAACGCGGATGTCAAAATCAACAACCAATCAGAAGTCAGTAATTAGGTCACTTATCATGGAGGAACTGATAAGTGACCTAATTACTGACTTCTGATTGGTTGTTGATTTTGACATCCCGTTTATGGCAGAGCACACGCTCTGCAACAAAGCGCCAAGAATTCCCACCTCTACGAGTAGAGCATGGGCTGGGGTAGAGTTTGATCGTATATCTTGTGATTTATTTGATCCGTAAGATAGCCTGAAGGTATTCTGCATGTGATAGCTATGTCTAAGAATCGTTGATCACCCTAATTTCGGCGGGCTATAATGTCGCAAGAATTCCCAGACCTCGTGGGTCTGAGAATGGCTGTTGTTTAGTCGCATTCGTTGTTGATTTCTTGATTCTTGAGAGAGTCATAAAAGCAATTTGTGGTCATGTGCATGAGTCTTTGGGTACCCTTTATGTTCTCTACTAGGCTACTGTTTGCTATTTATTGCACGCTCAATCAGCGACTTCTGCTGATTTTCTAAGATTTGTGGAGATTTTATTGTCTTCTCCGTTGATGGAATGGCATCCTGATTATGTCAGGCATATTTTGGGATCCAAGGAGGGACCAAGTGACTTTCCGATAATCTCTCGGTTCGTTCACAATGCATTGTGTGCAAAGCAAGCGAAGTCCCACAGAGACTGCATTCTCCTGCATCTTTTGCGAACTCGGGCATTTTATGCCGTGCAGCATCAAACGTATACACCACAAGTCTTCCGTTAAAGGGTCAGTATCATAAATTCTTACCAATTGACTCTCGATTATGCCGTCTCCGCATTCCGCAGTTTCTGATCAAGTTTCCAATCGGGTCAAAGAATCTTCCATTTTTTGTCATTTCAAATCAATGCCGACATGCCAGGTACAGAAATAAAATGTTTAGTTGCAGCAACAAAAAAAGTTGGTGCGATTAATTTTGAAAACCGCTTTTTTCATCAACTCATTTTGTTGTTGTGACAATTGAAAATGCATGTTACACAAGATCAGTTGTCCCAACTGATATTTTAGTTGGAAAAAAGCAGTTGCCACAACCCAAAATAATGGTTGTCCCAACCGTTTTTCAGGTTTTCAGGAAAATCTCTGGCAGTGCTCAGTCATGATCATAACAACCAATAAAAATGTGGGAACAACCAATTTTCCATGTTTTTGACCAACAATGTGATCGAGTATGTTCAAAAGGAATGTGTTGACATGAAATTTCTGATCTCTTTGAAACTTATACAACAACCATTCACTTCCTGTCCAAATGTAGGGCATGCGAGGTAGACATTGTCATCTGTTAGTAAGGATGCTCTAGGACATACCAGCAAAAGCTCGGTTGATAATTTGATGATGATTTGCCATATCAATTCGTTTGGACCAAATTATGAGCTCGTCGAAATGGGCATCGTGTAATGTTTGGATTACGCGACGTCTTGGAAAAAAACAAATTTGGAAATGATTTGGCCTGGTGGGTCTTTTAGTTTTATTTATTTATTTACTTATTTGTTCACGCTGACATTAGTTGGTAAGTAGGTACAATCACAGCAAAGCTGTTCGTAAAAAAAATACACAATGATAAAACATTGGAGGTAGCAACACAATGACGAAACTATGGAGATTAAATGGAGAGATGGCAAATCCAATTGGTAGATTTTCAAGTGATGAAAATTAAACAGAACCTCGCCAATGTCAACTTGGCGCAAGAAAACCTGAACTCGTAGCCAACGAAGGTCTGGTTCGGTTAGATGAAAGGACGTAAGCGAACAAATGCTGTTTTTCTTTTGCATGCTCAGATGGTTTAGCACATATCAGTATTTATGATTTGGTGAGGATGAGCTGTGCGGTTAGCTTTGGTCAAATGTTTGATAAGCGATGCGAAACACCATGACGTCAGGCCTGTTCACCTTTAGACAGTAGAATCGGATTTTGATACATGTTTTATGCAGTACCAGTCATCACTTGTCGTCATGAGATGCCAGCCATGCGGCCGGTAGGTCAGAACGTTGCACAATTCGGTAAGTTTTAGTTTCTCGCCACCACGTATGGTCATTTAAAAACAAAAATGTAAAACTGCTATTGGAAATCCTTTTTACCATACCAGATTCTAAAATATCAGTGATCATTGCTTGCGCATTTCGAAGACTTTGTATTGATAACACACGCCATCGCATTGGCAACACACGCCGTCATAATTTGAAAAAACAAAAACATGAATATGTCGAAAAACATGAACGTTTTCGTCATGAAAACAAAAATATGAAACTCAAATTTGGACCACGTCCCAGCAATTGATTTTCCAGAAAGCCTAGCAGTTTTTTTAAATGCAGTTTGCGCAGTGCTTTGTGACACTTTTTTGATCGTGTTTGTGCGGTTTGGTTACACGGACTCATCAGTTCGGGTACAGGGACGCTGTTGTGATGCCTCAGAGAATAGTGCGCCATCTTTCGGCTCAACGCTGTTTCAATGACTGAAAGTCTGCCGATGCCACACGATCTTAGTTATAAATCGGATTTTGCGCTGGCAGAGCCTGTGAAAACGTTCTCTCATTTAGGGAATTGGATTTAATTATCGAATTCCCGAAATCCTGTGCAAGCTTATGCACACATCATGATATTTTTCACTTTTCTAACCGTTTCCCATCCTTTTTGCGGTTACCACAATGATCTTGAATTTTCGTTTTATCATTTTGTTATCCGATGTCCATATAATCTGCATTATTTTTGGCCAAAATATTGACCACATAAAAAAAACAAACAGCTTTTTCACTTGTTCCAAGATCGGACGAATTTTCTCTTTAAGTCGACATTCACCGATTTGTCAACACGGCAAGCACAAAATTTCCTATTTTCTGTCAACTCATTCCTTTTGAACATACTCGATCACATTGTTGGTCAAAAACATGGAAAATTAGTTGTTCCCACATTTTTATTGGTTGTTATGATCATGACTGAGCACTGCCAGAGATTTTCCTGAAAACCTGAAAGACGTTTGGGACAACCATTATTTTGGGTTGTGGCAACTGCTATTTTCAAACTAAAATATCAGTTGGGACAACTGATCTTGTGTAACATGCATTTTCAATTGTCACAACAACAAAATGAGTTGATGAAAAAAGCGGTTTGCAATATTAGTCGCACCAACTTTTTTTTGTTGCTGCAACTAAACATTTTATTTCTGTGCCTGGCATGTCGGCATTGATTTGAAATGACAAAATCGAAGATTCTTTGACCTGATTGGAAACTTGATCCGAAACTGCGGAATGCGGAGACGGCATGATCGAGAGTCAATTGGTAAGAATTTATGATACTGACCCTTAGTCACCCAAAATAAAATTTATTCAAACGGAAACATAAACTTTAGGGGCTTGTTTGGAAATGTAGGTTTAGGAAAGCAGCCAGAAACTGCATAGGTAGATACTGTAAGCGCCGTGAGTTTCCCATCATACGGAAATCATGCTTTGTGCATTCCGCCATCCCGTAGCTGTGCATCAGGCGTGGTGAAAGGCTGGAGTCGGAATCTCGAATAGCCGTTTCTGTCGGTCACATCCTCCTGACTATAAATGGTGGATTCCAAAAAATAAATAAACAATAATTAACTATCGGTCGACGGAGTGCCTCATGCCGCCGGTATGTTGCTACCAAAACCACCATTTTCGGAACGAATGCTAACCTCGAACACCCTGCGTTCACTCTGAATGATAAGCACAAACGGGAGGACGGCCACCTTGCTGCACTGAGCGTAAATTTCACAGCCACGGTGCGAGAAAAACACGCAAACTCTATTCGTCCATTTAACGGAAGAATTGTGGTGTATACGTTTGATGCTGCACGGCATAAAATGCCCGAGTTCGCAAAAGATGCAGGAGAATGCAGTCTCTGTGGGACTTCGCTTGGTTTGCACACAATGCATTGTGAACGAACCGAGAGATTATCGGAAAGTCACTTGGTCCCTCCTTGGATCCCAAAATATGCCTGACATAATCAGGATGCCATTCCATCAACGGAGAAGACAATAAAATCTCCATAAATCTTAGAAAATCAGCAGAAGTCGCTGATTGAGCGTGCAATAAATAGCAAACAGTAGCCTAGTAGAAAACATAAAGGGTACCCAAAGACTCATGCACACATGACCACAAATTGCTTTTATGACTCTCTCAAGAATCAAGAAATCCACAACGAATGCGACTAAATAACAGCCATTCTCAGACCCACGAGGTCTGGGAATTCTTGCGACATTATAGCCCGCCGAAATTAGGGTGATCAACGATTCTTAGACATAGCTATCACATGCAGAATACCTTCAGGCTGTCTTATAGATCAAATAAATCACAAGATATACGTTCAAACTCTACCCCATCCCATGCTCTAGAGGTGGGAATTCTTGACACATTGTTGCAGAGTGTGTGCTCTGCCAGTAAACGCGGATGTCAAAATCAACAACCAATCAGAAGCCAGTAATTAGGTCACTTATCATGGAGGTACACCCTGTGGCTTTGCCGTATCAATAATTGCACGGCACCCTGTATACCTATGCGTAAATTTCACTCCTTGTCAAATGACCAAAATAGCATGTCGCTTACTTCGGGTTTAACCCGAGTGGCGTCACGCTGGTGGATTATACACTTCAACGCAATGAGTTTTGCCAGGGCTGTCGTAGAATTGATATTTTCCTGCGGCCTTCTCTTTTTGAAAGCGGGTTTACAGGTCAAACATTGTTTGTTTGTTTGGTCAGCCATACTTGTATCCAAAAAGCACTCGCTGTAACATGCTGTCAAAAAGAGAAGGCCGCCGGAAAATATAATTTCTGCAATTGCCCTGGCAAAACTCATTGCGTTGGAGTGTACAAAGCCAATCAGAGAACTGGCACAACAATGTCTGGAAGGCCCCAAAATGGTGCCACAGTGACGTAGGAGGAAGCCTCTCGGTGAACTAGCACCACGATGTCTGGGAGGCCTCGAAAAAATGGTTACCCGGACCCGAATGTTTCTAAAATATGCGCGACATATGCATGGTATATGCATGATACCCTCATACAGCCGCCTGCTGCTTCAAACTTTCCATAATTTGTCTGGGTAACCATTCAAGGATGGGATACTGGCAGAAACCTTGCCACAATGTAGGTGCCTCTGGGAACTCCTCATGGGTGTGGTGAGGTCTGTAAACTGGCCACATTACGCCTGACATCTCCGCAGTGGTATAGTCGGGCAGATAAACTGCCCACACATCGTATCCATAAAATATCCCCTTTTGTTGGATATGTGACCCTTATCCTATAGGGAAAACCCTGTAGGTTTGATTTTCAAACAATTCCATGACAACCTGTAACTCTGACGCAAATTTCACACTGCCCCTCCGACCACGAGCTTCGGCCCTGGCGCCGGTCGGTCGTAATGTTCCGATCTGGCCCTGGAGATTGACCAATGTCTGTGACCTAACTCCCTATCTCTGATTGCATCATATGTTTATCTTTAAAGTTGCACCTGCTTATCGCTTCGATGACGTAATCTCTTATATCTTCCGCTCCCCTGTTCGGCCCTGCCCTGGCTCCCCCGGTCGGCCATGGCACGGTTCGGACTTTAAACGCGCATATCCGATAAACAATGCTGGCTTAGTCTTATAGGTGGACTTGTGTGGTTTTAACCACGCGCAAAAGCCCACCCTATCTCGCTCATGTATGTGTGGTGTTGGTTATTCAGGAGATATCCGAAAATATATAGAAATAGTTGTTTAATTTCAATTAAATTCAATTAAAAATACCATCGTGATCGCAAATGGACCAACGCAGATTGGGAAATACACAGGAAGGAGAGTTTTTTTTGTTTCGACAAGAATTTTTTGACGCATGCATTTGCACCTGTCACACTGCATCGATTGTTTTCCTTGTTTGCTTTTCGAACTCATTTTTGTTCTGTATTTATGCTTATTTTTCGCCGCTTTTTTAGCAAAAATGCAGAAAAACAGAAATCTGGAAAGGATTTCATGAATGGACTTCATGGCGTTGTTTATTGCTTTCATTTTTTTCAATTCAATCAGATTCATAGATTTAACAAATTTCCAGGATTGTATTTCTATCGTTTACTTTTACGTTTGACTTCATTTGCCTGATTTTCGAAATACAGAATCAGGCCAAAGTAATCGAACACGGCCGTCATTTTATGCCAACTCGGGCATTGACGAGTCGGTTTTCTTTCGTATTTATTTTTCCATGTTGCTCGACTCAGCTCCGGTTGTTTTCATTCCTAATTTTTGTTTTCATTTTTTTTTCTTTTTCGATAAATTTCTTGCTTTTCACCGGGCAAAATAACTTTTTGATTCGCTGATTTTACATTGCACTACAGGGTGTGCAAAATAGCTGGTTCTTGCCTATGCTTCCGGGGATCAACAAATGTGCTCCCTTTGCGTTCTTCTCATTCGTATTTGTCTCTTGCAGAGCCGGACACATGGCCACCGCGTAAAACTAGCCACCGTTGAGTTCTTTCCATCGGCCATCTGGGTTATGTTGAGTTAGGATAGGTTAGGTTGCGTTGGTTATAGGTTAGGTAAGTTTAGGTTGGGTTAGGCCAAGGTTAGATTAATTAGGTTTTCGTATAGGGTTTGTGTTCTGCGGCCAGATGTCCCTGCGGCTAGATGGCCGGCAACCGGTTCAGTTTCAAACATGCAGTTAAAAAATGAAAAATCTAGGAAATGCCTGCAGGAAAAACTGTTTCCGGGAAATAAGACTTCTTTGAGAACTTCGTCCTTGTCATAAGCCATGACCTTCTCTTCCTCGCGGTTGTTATTTGTGTACCAGGCTCGTCATTTTTGGTAGGGAGGGCAAGGGACGATTTCTAAAACCTGAAATGACGACTTGTTTGCGGTTTCACCCGCCTGCCTCTTGCACCAGTTCGTGATGATGCTATCGCCCGATCCTCTTGGTCCGTGCTTGCATCGTACCCTTCGGAATAGCAATTTACGGAATTGGATAAACGGCGATTTCGCCTGATTTCATTTTTGGCTGAAACTTGCATGATCTAAGAAACATCCCGATCACCTTGCTTCACAGAAATCGGCGCTTCTTGGCAATCACACCTGTACTCCGCTTATCTTTAGCTCATTAATGCAAAGGGTCTGCACAGGTCATCAGGAAAAGGTAATCACCTGTGTTATCAGGTTCAACAGGTCGAGATGGCACAAATGCATGGCGTGTTATTGATTTAGGCCATAGAACAACAATACCGAAAAAATTGAAACTGCATGGCCGATTAAACCGAATTTTTGCCGTTCCCAACGAATTTCAACTCGGCACACGGAGGTTCCTTGTTCGATTACTTTAACATGTTCCTGTATTTTCATGCATTATAAAACCTTGACTGCTCTACAGCTTCAAAACCAACACTACGCGTGAACTCGTTTGACCTGAGTTGTGTTTTTTGCAGCCCGGAAAGTGAGCGCTGTGATACAGGGTCATTCAGATCGAATGCATGTCTTTGGACGGTATTGTTTTCATGGGGAATGCGAAAAACGCCGGACTTGCTTATCCCGTCCTCCTGACCCACAATGCTGACACTTTGATGCGGGATCACGTGAAAGGCAGCTGAAACGGCAGCAGACGTGGCCTCATCTGTAGCTGTTTTTCCGACTCACTTTCGAGAGACATCCTTCACAGAGAATGTTGCACGAAACTTCTGCACAAGGTCCAAAGAAACAGCAGGCTGGGAACGGTGTGGCGTGCGAAAACACCGGTCACACCTCGGCTGCACTCCGGTGATTCTCTCCCAGCAGAAGAACCATCTCTTCACACTTTTCGTTAGAGTAGCGCACCATCTCGACAAACCACGCAACATTCCAGAAGTCCGCGGGAGCAATGCACACAGAGCGGTACAGATGACCTTCTCAGAGAATCACCTTCGCGAGATGATCGGCGAATTGGAAGCAGGGAAAGTAAACTCGCCCGATGGACATTGGGAATCGTCATTTGCGCTGGTTCAAGAACACCCTGCAGTAGGACCACAACACCTGAAAAAAAGAAGACGGGGGTTACCGGGCCCGCGGCTTCAGAGCTGCTTCAGGCTCTTCACGGCGATTTCTTCAGTGATTTCAGTCTTTGGGTTGTTCGGACGGGTGTCAGGGTGCTTCAGGATAATTTTGGACCCGGTGAGTTTACTCTAACCCCCTAAAATAAGCTGAAACAGAAACCTAAGCTATTGCGGTGCTTTGCAGATGGACTGCGGCCAAAAGAGGGGTGAAACATTTGACAAAAAAGCAAGAGTTTATTTCGGAATGCATGCAGGGTCTTCCCTATCAGATGGGGCCCAAAACTCCGCAAATATTTAAATATGCGAGTCTTTATGACGCCCTAATTGCCAGTTCATCTGGAGAAGTTTGACCTGTTGATTTCGATGATTCGTTGAACATATAGATTTTATAGGGAAATTTCAGAATCATATTTCTTAGCGTTCATGGGTGATGATGATTTCAGATATGAGATTCCTGAAACTCAGTTTCCTGATACTCTCAAGAAATATTTAAAAATTCTACATTCGCAAAATTCAAATCTTTTTCATTTGGATTTTCGCTCAATTCGATTTTCTCGGCGGTCATCGCACTGCGGAAATATGAAGGACATCCACGTAAACAGAGCAATAAACCAATTGGGAAAATTGCGAAGCACTCGGAATTGAGGGGCAATTCTGAGTCTTTTTTATTTGACGGCTTTTTGTCAACAGTGCGTGCACCTGGTGGCCGCATCCTTTGCACCTACCAATCCGTGACTGGTACCGTACCTGCAAGTGCAGGATGAATGGGAATCCTCGAGCTATATACCTATGCGGCAAATTTTAAAGGTGTCCCGGCAGGGAATTTTTTCACTGTCAAGGCAAAGGACCAGCTGTGGCGCACAGTATATGGCCCGCAATTACGGATTACACTCGAGCGAAACGAATTGATTTTCGGACTGCAGACGGATTCCAAATAGATGGTACCTTTGACGGATCATATCAAATTGTTGGGTTTTTACGTGGAATGGGAATGGTACAGAAATAAAAATTCAAGGTATGTCGGCGGAACCCGGGAAACCGCCTGATATGAGCAAGCCGTCAGGCTAGCGCCAAAAAGTTCGTTGGCATTTCTCGCGGGCTTTATTGCATAATTGCTGGAATGGACATGGGTAGCTCAGAACTTGTCAACCTTTTTGCAGTTTTATGATGGAGCTGTTTAGCCGGCGTTTGCTGGGAAGTTGTTTACAGTGGAACCAGGTGTTGCAGTTTAAAAATGAAAATTGGGTAGGGGCAACTTAAAAAAGCCACCCGCCGGGACTTCGTTGCGCAAGTGTTCAGGGATTGGCCGAACGGGTTTTGACTAACCAATCACAGGGTAGCATCAGGACGCTGTTTCCACCCTGTTTTGCACACAGAAATTGCAAGCAAAAACTGCTGTTCCTATATAGTAAAATGCAACAGAGTATAGGGCTTCATTCCGCGTTTAAAGTTCCAAGTGAAAAGTTCTAAAAGATCGAAGTGCTCCTCCTTTGCGATCTGCTTTTTTTGTAAACACTTGCGATTTTTTCCGATTTTTTGTCCTCCGTTTGGTATTTGACTTTTTAAAGTCAGAAGAAGAACGGTGAGTCTTTGACTTTGAGTTTTTAGAACTCGAGTTTAGCCTCAGGTCTGTTGCTATAAGATTCCAACGTCCTCGATTTAATTTGATTAATTTTTTTGGTTTATTTTTTCTGCTTAATTTCCTTGCTTATCCTTGGCATTCCCGACCAAGGGTGTTTGGATATTTTTTCCGTTCATACCACACACCCATATTGTTTTGATTTGGTGCTATAATAATTTCTGATTTCGTAATTTCAGGAAAATTCCCTGATTAATTTTTGGTACCTATATTGGCCTGGTTCAACTTTTTGCTTTGAGTTGATTCCTTTGCCTTATTAATTCCTTTTGATAATTTATTTTGGAGTAGCCGCTACTGTTTTGCATATTTAACTATAGGCAGTTGGCCAGACCTTTCGTGAAATTGAATAGATTTTTTCTGATCACTTATAGTTAATTTCAATTAGTTAACTGGTGATCGCTGGCAAAAAATGTCAGACACGTATTGCAGCGTGGTAGGTAAATTTCTGGCAATGATGCACGACACGCCGGGAAATTCGGGAACCTCGGGAAACCTGGATGTGCTGCAGATGGCTTGCGAAATGGCCGGAATTCCTCGCGATCTTGAGCCGAGCGCGGAGCCGGGCGCAAACACAGGCGAAGGTGATTTCGGGCCGCGTGCGCACGATGTGGTGAGAATACCAGAAAGTAACCAGATCAGTGTCGTAGCCGAAGTGCACCCACCACCGCCGGAAAACCAGCAAGACGTTTCAGGAATTGGTTTAAAAGCAATTTCAAATGGATTCGACATCGCTGTGCCAACATATATCCGATTCTGGTTCTCCATCTTGCCCGCCTGGATTTCAGCCTCTGCACGATTCTGCCCATATTGCGCCAATATCGGACCAGCATATATCCGACTGTGCTTCTCCCATTTGTCCTCCAGGGTTCCGGCCTCTGATTCTTTCCGACATTTCGCCCATATTGGGTCAATCTGGTTCTTCGATCGGTGTGCCTCCGGGCTTCCAGCGGTTGGCTGGTTCGAATGCAGATGCCGATATTGAAACCATATCGGCGAACGATATCCAGGAACTCGGCTTTATCAGCCGCTCGGCAATATCTCGGGATTATCCCAGGCGCCAAGGTGTTCGAACAAGGCGCTCTGGTGTTCGCAAACCCGCATCTCGGGAAATTCCTGAAAATCATGCCGGACCACACGACTCATCGTGGGCATCCATCCGCCCGCAATTCGATGATTCGTTTACTGAACTGGTTAAATCCATAGCCAACCCGACTTCAGATTCCTGTGCAGATGTGCTGGATCCAGCGCAGTTTCCATCGCTTTTTGGTGATGAACAGGCAACGCCGCCTACACCCTGGGCTGTTCCGAACCCAGAACCTGCCAACACACAGCCGTTGGTACTGTCGTCTGCTGGTCCGAACTCGGACCTCCTGGATTTTGTGGCAGAGTGCCCAAGCCTCACGCCACCTCCTGAATTCCAAGACCTGGATTCCATCCTGAATTGCGTCATCGATTTTTTCCCGGATTCTCCAATTGAACAACCAGACCAGCCAATTGTTGCTGAACAACCAACCCAGCCGGTCGAGCCACGGTCCGTGGGTCCGGTCCAGCCGCATGTGCAAATCGCTGGGGTTTCATGCGTGGCTCGGAGCTCTGTTCTGCCTGTTGGCTTCATCCCGGCAGATGCACCTTCGGCGCCTGCATGCCTAACACCAGAAAGACCACTGAAAAGGATGCGACGGACCAGGAAACCTACCCCGAAACCGGCTTCCCCACCAGGTGTGCTCCCCGTTAAAGGTTCTGGGCCGCGCTCCAAACCCAAGAAGCGGTCTGGTTCGCCGCTTCTTGCAGGATTCACCCGAGTGGGCAAAACTCCCCTCGCTCCGTCTGCTCAACCAGGTCCTAGCACTTCGATGGACCTTGAACTGGCCACCCCGAATCCATTTGCCGTTCTGGCAGAGACCAGCATCGAGGCGCTTCAGCGCAAATCTCAGAAGAAACCAAAGTCCAGCGTTGGCGCCGCTGGCCAGGCACAGAGCCGCCACAGCCAACCATGTGGCGTGCCTGAGGGGGTACCACAAAGACCCTTGCGCCGGAGGGGACCGGTCGCCGTTCGCGCCTCTACCGTCGATACGGCGCGCCCGCGTTCCGCGCGGCACAACCGTCCTGCCGCGGCTTCGAGGACACCAACTCCCGAGCGACCATCACTTTTGTCCAGGACCATACCCCAATTGTACCAGCTACTTCCGAACCCAGCTCGGCCCATCGACCTATGCCATGTACCACCAACCAACACTCAGCAACCAACCAAACCATCGACTTTGACTTCTTGGAGTCCTGTCCCTCCCCATTGACACCAAGTCTCCCTGATTTTCTGGAGTTATCCCCGCAAACAACAACACAATATGACGTCACGTTTAATACCGGAACCCTGTCAATGCCCGATCTCGACGTCATTTTCCGAGACCTCTGTCAACCGACGACCGAACACGTTGAAACAGGTCTGCCTACAACTTCGAGCGCCAGCGTGTCTGCTTCCTACCAGACCGCTCCCCGCTCGAGGTCCAAGGCTGATCTCATTGAACATGATGGGCCATCGGCCGATTTTACCATGCCTTCCAAACGAGCAAAGCTCGATGCCGATTTTCGGGGCCAGCGAAAATCTTCAAACAAAACAATCGAATCAAACAGCCCGAACCAGACCCCAAATCCTATTAATTCATCGAATTCTCTCGGAGCGATCTTGGATCACCAGTCTGGAAATCCTCCAAATTCTTTCAGAGCGATTTTGGATCGCGATTCTGGTAATTCTCGAATTGTGCATGGTCAACGCACACAGCCTAATGTTCTCCAAGTGGGTTCCGGTATGCCTTCCAGCAGCTTCCAAGAATCTCTAGACCCCGAATCTCTTCCACGGTCCCCACCAGCCATCAACCATTCTGATTTTCTACCGTACAAGGTTTCGGATGACAGAACCGAGGAAAACTCGAGGTTCGGGGTACGTGTCCGCAAACTCTCGTTGTCTGCAATCCCTTCGGCAAACATGGCCAGAGCTTTGGAAACAATTTTCGATGCTCTGTCCCAAAACCTGCAGTCTACCGATTATGTTCAATTAACCATTGAAAACAGGGACAGGACTTTCTCTCAGGAAATCCCGTTTCGGCAGTTGAACCAACTCGGGCCAAACAACTTGGTTCAGATGGTCGAGTCTGGCCAGCAGTCAAACAAAGATGTATACATGGACCATCTCGAAATCACGGTCACTGCCTGCACTGAACCAAACGGTTTCGGGCGTATTCATCATCCTTTAAAAAGAGGCATCGCAGCAAGAGATATCTTCGATAAGGCATGCAGATCCATTATCTAAATCAAGAACAAGGACAGAATTTGTCTGGCCCGTGCTCTCGTTGTCGGTGTTGCCCGCGCAGAGCACAAAGCAGATCCAGCAGATGGGCCAAAAAGGGCCCGTTACGAGACTATGAGAAGAGGCAAGCCAATGCAAGAGAGACTCGCAAGGGACTTAATGGGCCGAGCTGGGGTAATAGACGATGAGACGTCAGGAAGTCTCGAATCCGCACAGTTGTTCCAGGATGTTTTGCCCGATTACCAAATTAAAATATTCCAGAAACTGCAATTCGGCCCGGCACTGGTCTTTAATGGTCCAAAGGAAACACAGCAAGGAACACAACGCATACCCATTTACCTGGTCCTGGAGGATTCCCACTACGATCTGGCAACAGCCGTTCATAATGTCTTTAACAAACACACCTTCTGCCTCGCATGTGACCAGTTCTGCGGAAGGGAGCAGCATCGTTGTGCTGCAAAATGCAAAAACTGCCTGGCCACGCCACCCTGCAATTTCATTTCCAGGAAACAATGCAGAGATTGCCTCAGATTTTTCAGCTCCGACCAGTGTTACACAAACCACAAGTCCACAACCGAAGGCAAATCAACGTGCACCATACTAAGATATTGTCCCACATGTTTAACCACATGTTTAACCACATGTTTAAACGAAAAGCACGTCTGTGGCCAAATGTATTGCAGTGCCTGTGGATGTTACCGTCAAACACAACACTTGTGCTACATGCGTGTAGACAAGCCCAAAACACAAAAACAAGTAGTCACGTCAGCAGGCCCATCAAATAAGAACCAAAAGACAACAGATTCGTTCCATTTTATTTTCTTCGATATTGAGAGCGTGCAGATAAACCAACTGGCTCCCAACAAGCTGGAACACGTGCCAGTTCTCTTGATCAGCCAAGTAGTGTGTTCCGAGTGCGTCGAAATACAACATCCGAACATAATTGCGTGCATTGTGGCGGGCAAAGACAAAGGACTTTCATCGGGAATGACTGTCTCCAAGACTTTTATTTCTATCTCAGAGAACACTTCTGGAACAAGACGAAGGTTATAGCCATTGCCCATAATGGGAAATCCTATGACCATCATTTTTTCCTCCGTTAAATTTTAACAAAACAACCTGACGTGACTCCGACAGTTATCAAAAACGGCTCGAAAAAATGTCTCTCAGACTGGCCCATAACATAACACTATTGGACTCGATTAACTGGTCCCTTGTGCCTTATCCAAGTTCGTGGACACCTTTGGCTTGGAAAAAACAGGCCTAAAGAAGGGTTTTTTCCTCCATAAATTCCTAAACTTTGTTTCACATGACTTTGACGTAACCAGACAACTGGACACCAACTACACATCGGACAATCTGCCTCCAAAAGACTGTTACTGCCCGGCCACAATGTCACCGTCGAACGCAGAGAAATTCAACACGTGGTACGACGACGCCGTTCGGTCCGGAACCCGATTTGACTATGTAAACGACATGATAGCCTATTGCAAATCGGACGTTGACATTCTCAGATTGGGGTGCTTAAGGTTCCGGGAATGCATGTTGGATAGAGGAAACGTGTGCCCATTTCTGGAAGCTTGTACTGTCGCAGGAGCTTGCCTCCGCATTTACCGCCGTAATTTCATGCAAGCAGACACCATAGGCATCATTCCAGCAAATGGGTACCGTGGAGCCACCGACCATTCTACGGCGGCACTGAAATGGCTGGCTTGGCTCGAGCAGACCACCGGCGCCGTTATTTAGGATGCAGGTCGCGGAGCCGAAAAGCGGATCGAGCGGTTCTTGGTTGATGGTTTCGACGCCAACACAAACACCGTGTACGAATTTGACGGCTGTTATTGACACGCCTGCCCCACCTGTTACAAATATGGCCGAGATATCCCGTACCACTCGGACCCCAAGGAAACACCAAATTTCAGGTACGAGGCAACGCAACTGAAAAGAAAATACCTCCAGGACCAAGGATACAACCTCCGACAAATTTGGGAGTGTGAATTCAACGCACTTAAGAAGAACAACCAAACACTCAGACAATTCCTTACCACATACAAACCACCAACAGCACCCCTAGAACCAAGAGATGCATTCTTCGGTGGGAGAACGGGTTGCACCAGGACATACTACAAGTGCCAACCCGACGAACAGATACATTACGCCGACGTGACTTCACTGTACCCGTACATAAACAAGACAAAAAAGTACGCCATTAAACATCCCAAAGTTTACGTGGACAATTTCCCGACTCTTGACGAATCCGAAGGGATCATTAAATGCACCGTTCTCCCGCCGAGGAATCTCTACCACCCGGTATTACCTTACAGGCACGACAACAGATTATTATTTCCATTATGCAGGACATGTGCAGAACAAAAACAACAGGAATCGTGCACCCAAACGCAAGACCATAGAACGCTGACAGGCACCTGGATTACCGATGAAGTCAAGAGGGCTGTCCAAACTGGCTACAAGCTGATTAAGAGATTTGAACTTTGGCAATACGAGACAACCCAAATCGATCCTATTTCCGGACAAGATGGCCTGTTTAGTGGCTACGTCAGTGTTTTTTTGAAGCTGAAGCAGGAAGCTTCGGATCTTCCTGCGGAATGCGACACTCAAGAAAAGATTGACCGATACATTAAGCAGTACAAAGAGAAGGAAGGAATCGACTTGGACTTGGCTAGTATTGCTAAAAACCCAGGCCTAAGAAACCTAGGGAAAATTTGTCTTAATTCTCTCTGGGGAAAGTTTGGGCAGCGGGATAATCTTCCGCAGTGCGAATATTTACGTGAACCCGAGCGTATGTACGCGTTACTGCAAGATCCCAACGTTGAAGTAAAAAGCATCGTTCTAATTTCCGAGGAAATGGTTCTTGTGAATTGGTGCTACGGCCGAGATGTGCCCCTAACGCAACCGATTGCAAATCCGGTGGTGGCGGGGTACACCACAGCCCAAGCACATTTACACTTGTACGGTTTCCTCGAAAGTCTAGGACGGCGCGTTTTATACTACGACACCGATTCTGTGATTTTGTTACACGGCCGGTGACAAGAATCCAGAATTTGGTAATTTTCTTGGCGACCTAACCGACGAACTGCTGGATACGGCAAAGATTCGTATATCACGGAATTCGTCTCAGGCGGGCCAAAGAATTACGGATATACGGTCTTTTTCCCGAAACGGGCAAATCGTCGGTTACCATGAAATGCCAAAGGTATCCCGATTGACGTCGGCAACATCAGCAGTGGTAAATTACAACCACACTCCGAGACATGATTCGGCACAACCGTCCTGCCGCGGCTTCGAGGACACCAACTCCCGAGCCGACCATCACTTTGTCCAGGACCATACACAATTGTACCAGCTACTTCCAACCAGCTCGGCCCATCGACCTATCCCATGTACCACCAACCAACCCTCAGCAACCAACCAAACCATCGACTTTGACTTCTTGGAGTCCTGTCCCTCGCCATTGACACCAAGTCTCCCTGATTTTCTGGAGTTATCCCCGCAAACAACAACACAATATGACGTCACGTTTAATACCGGAACCCTGTCAATGCCCGATCTCGACGTCATTTTCCGAGACCTTTGTCAGCCGAGACCGAACACGTTCAAACAGGTCTGCCTACAACTTCGAGCGCCAGCGTGTGTGCTTCCAACCAGACCGCTCCCCGCTCGAGGTCCAAGGCTGATCTCGTTGAACATGATGGGCCATCGGCCGATTTTACCATGCCTTCCAAGCGAGCAAAGCTCGATGCAGATTTTCGGGACCAGCCTTCGTCTTCAAACGAAACAATCGAATCAAACAGCCCGAACCAGACCCCAAATCCTAGAAATTCATCGAATTCTCTTGGAGCGATCTTGGATCACCAGTCTGGAAATCCTCCAAATTCTTTCAGAACGATTTTGGATCGCGATTCTGGTAATTCTCGAACCGTGCATGTTCAACGCACACAGCCTAATGTTCTCCAAGTGGGTTCCGGTATGCCTTCCATCAGCTCCCAAGAATCTCTAGACCCCGAACCTCTTCCACGGTCCCCACCAGCCATCAACCATTCTGATTTTCTACCGTACAAGGTTTCGGACGACAGAACCGAGGAAAGCTCGAGGTTCGGGGTACGTGTCCGCAAACTCTCGTTGTCTGCAATCCCTTCGGCAAACATGGCCAGAGCTTTGGAAACAATTTTCGATGCTCTGTCCCAAAACCTGCAGTCTACCGATTATATTCAATTAACCATTGAAAACAGGGACAGGACTTTCTCTCAGGAAATTCCGTTTCGGCAGTTGAACCAACTCGGGCCAAACGACTTGGTTCAGATGGTCAAGTCTGGCCAGCAGTCAAACAAAGATGTATCCATGGACCATCTCGAAATCACGGTCACTGCCTGCACTGCACCAAACGGTTTCGGGCGTATTCATCATCCTTTAAAAAGAGGCATCGCAGCAAGAGATATCTTCAATAAGGCATGCAGATCCATTATCGAAATTAAGAACAAGGACAGAATTTGTCTGGCCCGTGATCTCTTTGTCGGTGTTGCCCGCGCAGAGCACAAATCAGATCCAGCAGATGGGCCAAAAAGGGCCCGTTACGAGACTATTAGAAGAGGCAAGCCAATGCAAGAGAGACTCGCAAGGGACTTAATGGGCCGAGCTGGGGTAATAGACGATGAGACGTCAGGAAGTCTCGAATCCGCACAGTTGTTCCAGGATGTTTTGCCCGATGCGCTGACTTCAGTCAGCGGCTCTTAAAACTATGGCGCCTCAACATAAATTAGGTGTCTTGGTATCCGAATGGCAGGGTATCGTAATTTTCTAGTTTGCGGCGTTTTGAAACCACCACCCGATAAACCTTTTCCGTGTCGTGACTGTAAACTGTGTTTGTTGTCGTGCGTGGAACCTGTGATATGGGTATTTTCATTTCGGGTGCGTTGTGCAGAATCATGTCTCGGAGTGTGTTGTAATTTACCACTGCTGATGTTGCCGACGTCATCGGGATACCTTTGCATTTCATGGTAACCGACGACTTGCCCGTTTCGGGACAAAAGACCGTATATCCGTAATTCTTTGGCCCGCCTGAGACGAATTCCGTGATATACGAGCCTTTGCCGTATCCAGCCAGTTCGTCGGTTAGGTCGCCAAGAAAATTACCAAATTCTGGATTCTTGTCACCGGGCCGTGTAACAAAAATCACAGAATCGGTGTCGTAGTATAAAACGCGCCGTCCTAGACTTTCGAGGAAACCGTACAAGTGTAAACGTGCTTGGGCTGTGGTGTACCCCGCCACCACCGGATTTGCAAACGGTTGCGTTAGGGGCACATCTCGGCCGTAGCACCAATTCACAAGAACCATTTCCTCGGAAATTAGAACGATGCTTTTTACTTCAACGTTGGGATCTTGCAGTAACGCGTACATACGCTCGGGTTCACGTAAATATTCGCACTGCGGAAGATTATCCCGCTGCCCAAACTTTCCCCAGAGAGAATTAAGAAA
>JASGXE010006082.1:0-29162 GCA_030068105.1 Sinentomon sp. SZTP_YWyxl | reverse complement strand
AATTTGACGATTATCTCCAAATCATGAAGGACAAAATTGGAAAAAATGAAATGGTGGTTTGATAGTTTGAAATGATGGAAAAAATCATGAAGGAGAAAAATGATAGGATCCTCGTCATGATAGGAAAAACATTTAAAAAACAATAACTAGAGCACAAATGACCAACAGCAATTCTTCCGTTCTTATAAAGTCATAAATTTACGTTGTTTTACACGCGTAATTGTTTAAAAGACTGCAGTTAATGGCAGCCCATACATTTTGCGAAAAGAAATGAAATGATTTCTATATGATTGCGGCTTGCGATAACGTACGAACAAGACAACAAGAGTTGAACCTACGAAGTATCTTGAAATATTAATAAGTATCATGATATAGAAACGTGCGTCGAGTCTTCCAACGCGATCAGCAAATGCATCGTCAGATTCATGAGAATATAAAATGGCACACCGAAAAAAGAGAATCAAAAACATGAAGCTTGTGGATGATAGGCATTACGATGACGACAAGACACAAAAGCGAATTTTTTTAAAATGATAGTTCAACATAGCCCAAAAGAGTTATGACACGAACAGTGATGGCAACTCTCATTTGACCGCTACTGAATACCAACCATTCGGCAAATATCGTCACTGGCCAAGGAGTTAATTGATACTTATACTGGTCTGAGCCAGTCTATAAGTATTCTTGGAAATGTTCATTTGTAATTTCCGAGCATGGCCGGTGTTGTTTATTGTGGGCCTATAAATGGTTTTACGGGCTGCTGAATGACCGCTGTTGCACCTTAGCGTTTGACTGGGTTTTGATTGATGATTGAATGACTATATTTTGTGGGGGTTTCCCCACTATTATACGAGTACATAACTATAACACATTTGCACAAAAAAAAAAACAATAAAAAAAGCAGAAGGAGAAAAAAAGTTGTCCTTAAATTTGGGCTGTTTTTGGACAACAAACTTATCCATGAAACTTGAGCTACGGGCGCATGCCTTGTAGACTGTTTCCAAATCACCCTTTTGCAGCGTAAATTACCTATGTGAGTCAGATTTATACACGTGTCATAGTTGATGGAGAGAAGTGATTGCTCCCTCTATGTTCATCCATGTAAGCGGATGAAACGCGAAGATGCAACTTCATTTGTTTCCGTCAGAGTGTGCTGCTGGTCCTAAGTTCCCGACTGCTGTTCTCTTCTGGCCGGACCAGAGCTGCGCTGTGTTTCCTTCTGTTGACCAAAATTGCGTTCTTGTTCTTGGTTTGCGCAACAGTCGTTCGTCGCCAGTTTTGCTGGAGTTGTGTGTTGGACCTCGTTGCTGGTGAGCGTGTTTCAAATATTTTGTGCCAGGTTGCAAAAGCGGTTAACGAAGCGATTCGACGCCAACGCATATTGCTTTATCCTCCGCATGACGCCGATCTTTTTTCAAAGTGGAAGAGAGATTCCTCCAGCAGACAAGGAATTATCACTGAAATCAGGTGTGTGAAGTTGGCACCCCGAATGAATGGACCTTGGAAACAAAAGAGAGGACCCCGAAGAACCCGCAATGGACTCCTTGGACCTTTTTTCCGTTTCTTTTGGACTCCTCTAGTTCGCCTGCAAAATGGGGGGCTTTTCCGGCTTTTTGGGGGGTGTGAGGTCGGCACCCCAACTGAACGATATCGAAATTCCGAATGATTGATCACGAAGAACTCGCGATGGACTCCTTGGACTTTTTTTCCGTTCCTTTTGGACCCCATCTAGTTCGCCCGCAAAATGTGGGACTTTTTTGGGGGGTGGGACTTTTTTGGGGGTGTGAAGTTGGCACCCCGACTGAACGATATCGAAATTCCGAATGATGGACCCCGAAGAACTCGCGATGGACTCCTTGAACCTTTTTTCCGTTCGTTTGGACCCCTCTAGTTCGCCCGCAAAATGAGGGGCTTTTGGGGGGTGTGAAGTTGGCACCCCGACTGAACGATATCGAAATTTCGTGGGCGAACTAGAGGAGTCCAAAAGAAACGGAAAAAAGATCAAGGGACTCCATCGCGAGTTCTTCGGGGTCCATCATTCGGAAAATGGCGTGGATGGCATTCTGGTCAATTCCGATCTCAGATGAAGATGACAGTACCAGATATGGGACAGTCATTTTCGACGAGATCAAGCTCCGGGAAGGCGTGAAATTCAACGAAGAAACCCTGCAGATTGAGGGCCTTAAAAATTTCGGCGATTTTTCAAGTAGTGCAGACGTGACTAGTTCTTTGGCGGATCATGTATTGCCTTTCATGTTTGTTCCATCGTGTGACGTGTGACGGGAGTCAGACCAACAAGTCGGCCTGGAGAATTCTTGATATTTCGGGGAAACAAGACAGCTTCTGCAATTATTACGAGAATCCGTGTGATCCAGAAAGACAAATATATTGCATTTTCAGACATCGTACGCAGGAAAAGAAAAATAACCGTCGGGTACACGCAATCAAATGGAGCAACAATGCATTTTACAAAAACTCAACTCCGCAGAAATCAAAGTTTTCCATTTTTAACCTTTGTTGGAATTGGGCACTTTTGTTTCTGCTCGGATAACGGGGGCCACAGTCAAATTGTGAAAACAATGTTTCCGACAGATAATTTTTCTTTGCCTGTAATGGCCGAAAAAGATTACCCATTTGTGATAAGCATTTTAATTTGGAAAAAATGTGTGAAATGATTTTTTACAAGAAAATCTGACACCCTGACTGGGGAATTTGCAACTTGTTAAAAAGAAAAAGTTTGGAAAATTGGGACGTATGAACTTTTTTCCCCCATAACATTTCAAAAAATGAAGCCCTTTGGCTGGCCAACTGTTCCATTTTTGGTGTGGCAATAATTTTTTCAAGAAAAGGACCCACGCCTGACTTCCAATTTTAGGGTTTGGAAAGGACCGAACTTTTTCAAAACCAAAACAATTTTGGTTTGCCCTTTCTTAATTCAAAGTTTTCAAAAAGGAATGGCCCCTTTTTCGGACAAAACAGGCCCAAACCAATTTGTTTTCCGGAATTCAAAGCCCTGGTTTGACCCCAAATTTTTTCTTGCGCCCAAAATTTTTCGCAAATTCCGATAAGACTCTGGAATCGCTTTGGGTGACAATTTCCAGCTGTTTGCAAGCAGCACAATTTCTTTTCGCCACTGTGGGGTTTAAATTCGTCTTGATGGCGAAATTTAATCAGGACCCACTGGAAAGGCACTTCGGCATAAACGAGGATTGGGCGGAGACGATCACCAGACAGTCACTGAATTCGCGCAACTTCGCTTGTTTCGTTCGATATACATTCCCGTGAAAGGTGCTATTGTGCCAAAATGCTATTCTTACCTATTTGTTTCTTTGCTTAAAATTAAGTCCAATTCAACTTGCCGCTGCAACATGTCGCTGCAATTCAGGGCGGGCATCTTTTTGCATCCGCTTCGATTGGTCTCCTGCGTTTTCTGAGGGGACCCATGCATTTTGGTGGTCCCATAAGCTCCCCTTTTTCGATTTCAACACAGCTCTGGATCTCGTGGGGTGTCATTGTGCGTTTTGTCCATGCCATGAGATATTCTATACATTTTTCACGAGTCGGTTCCACAAGTGTCCCGCTGGACATTTTTTTGGTCCGTTCTTTTTTGCCAAGTTTCAATCGATGATTGAGGGTTTCATGCGAGTCCCATGCAGTTTTTATGGATCAGATATGGGGTCCCATAATGACCTGTGCACGTTTAGAAAGGTGACTCGCAGCCCATGACCGGTCCCTTCAGTCCCATGCAAAGGAAGGCCTCTTCAGGTTCCACAATTTCCGCATGGCCCATGTTTCATACACGCCCCCGCATTGCGGGTCACGTAAAACAAGGGAACTTGAGCACAGTGCTGCCATCTCGGTCGCCGTTACCGTATTTTCTGCTCCGCGCAATCACTTTATCTCCACCCACTTTGCACGTGTGCTCACTGCACAGGATTTTCCGGATCCCAATCGCAGCTGTACCAGGTGCAGCAGTACTCATTGTTGACTTGGTGCTCTTGGCTTGTGCGACCTCCTGGTTTTGTATTGGTGCCTTATTGCTATCTGTGAGGGCATCCATTTAGTAAATAGACGTCACACCTGGTTCAGTTGAACCACACCTGAAGAAGGTACGACAATTTCGTGTCGAGACCGCGGTAGCACAATCAACCACCCACAGATCCTGAAAACCTGTGCAGTGAGCACAAAATCACAAACATGGCCCAAGGAAACCTAAACCATTTTATCAGAAATACACAGCCCAGAATATGTAATGTAACCATAGTCCAGAAATTCATTCCGGACCAGATTATATCAGCACCAAAATGATCCTGAATCGGAAAGAAGGCAAATGACTTCAATTGATCTTACCGTCGTCTGATTTCCGAGTGCGCAAACTATGGACGTTTGGCGCAGCTATGGCGGAGGAAATGAACTTTCGCCCCTGTGCTGAAGGTGGCAATGTGTGAAAGCAAAAACTTTCGAAATTGAAAATGATTTGCACCCTCAAGATTCCTTCCTTCAATAACCGCATGTCAGCTATAGTGTGCGCAGACTGAGACACCGCAATAATTTCGAAAGAAGAAGCTCCTTTCTCAGCTCCGTCTTAGCGTGGTGCCTCTTCAGATAGTTTGATGCAGACATTGACAAAAAGGCCTGCACATTTGAACTAGAAATAACATCGGTGCCAACATTCTAAAGCGGCAACAAGCGTTATTTGCCAATACGTACTCATAAAACAAGCGATACTTGCATTTCTTATTTGAAGAGCAAGTGGAAAGAAAAGAAGTATCAGAAAGTAGAATAATGAACGGAGGTTTTAGGTATTTTTAAACTGTAAATTATGTGGTATTATTTTTGTCAGGTTCAAGCTCCTTCTATTCGGCTTTAATCCTCGTTGCTGCGATCATGTCGGTGATCTTTATGTTTCGAAGAATCCAACAGCTGGTGATCAGCTACTTCCACGAGAAACAGAAGAGGATGACCTTACTCGATGAAATTTTAAACGGAATTAAAGTAAGGACTCCGTACGTTTTGTAATGATTTTTAAGACTGTTTTGATTTTCTGTCCCGTCTTTTAACTCTGCGGGTCATGAGCTGGGCTGGCCACCCCAGCTTTGATTAGCAAAATGGGCTTTCAGAATAGCACTATTTGTAAACGTACCTATATACTTTTATTAAGGTTAATCCCTCAGATATCCACATCAGAAAAGCTGTGAATCCACAGGAGATTCTAATGGTTTCGCAGAGTGTTATGGGCAATAATTATACCCATAGCGGAATTCTGGATTCTTTAACTCTGCGGGTCCATTTAAAAAATTCTTCCCAAAACATTGTTCTCAGCACCGACTAAGCAGATACAAATTTCCATGGTGTTAATATAACCATAGAAGAACAATACTAATAGAAAGGACACGACTCTCGAGCAGCGTAAACTGCGCTTACGTCAGCTTCGCCATTTTGAAACTGAGAAAAACATCGCTGGAGCGTCTATGGCCCATGTGGTTGAACGTGAGATGCTGCCGCTGGAAATTGAAATTGGGTGGTGTTCTGCCTTTTTCATTGCGTGTCTCGTTCAGTTTGTCATGAAACAGCTGACTCTCAATTGTTATTGGAGCAGCTGACTCTCATTTGCTGACTCTCATTTGTCATCGCGATTCCGTGGTTGATGTTTCGTTTACTTTTCTGGAAAACTTGGTCGTTTTGTGAGCGAGTTGCTTTCACTCTGATGGCAGTGAAATTTGCTCGACAAAAAGGACTGTTTCAAAGTTGTCAAGTCGTCGGGCGTTGGACTCGAAATGTCAATGGTGGAGTTGCCGAAAAGGTTCCCATTCGCTGAAATTGATGACATCGTGGTGGGTAATTTCTTTCAAATTGCAGGCAGTGTTTACGGATATGTACCTACCCATGCCTACAGCCCTGAAAAAATAGTTATACATACATGGCGGTGCATGCCGAGTTCGCAAAAAACAATTTTATTCGTGTTTCACAACAGCCGAGTCGATGTGGTAAATGCCGATTTTGATTGTCAGGAGTTTTGGTCGCCTTTTTTGGTTTACAAAGGTGCCTTTCCATTTTTCCAAGCAAATAGGCATTTCACTTGCAGTGACCATGGTGCTGCCGTCCGGATGAGCAGTGGGTAGGGGTTGGCCGGAGGTGGATCACATTTTTAGGTTCCATTCGGGTGATAAAATTGGCAGACCTCTCGGTTTTTGACTTTTGTTCCAATTTTCTGAAACCAAGATGCCCCGAATTTCGTTGTTTTGAAAATTCTAAATTTTTAACCAATTTTAAACTTTTTTGAACAGTGTTCGACATTTTTTGCAACATCTTTTCTGCCTTTAAAGATGTTGGTTGCTCAAACAATCTAATCGATTTCAAAATCAACAAAAATCATCTTTTCATGCCTGCCCCAAGGAGGAGTTAAAATGCCCGAAATGGATGATGCTAGTTGACGGATTGAAAAAATAGAAAGAGATTTGGATGAGAAGAGAGCTGAATATCTTCACGAAAATGCGGCATTGTACTCGGGTCATTTTGAAAAAAAAAACTTTTGCCCAAGATATGTTCGGAATCTGCTGCGACCCAAGCACAGAGAATCGCAGGACAGTCACGAAAAACTGTTCTTGCATTGTCAATTTTTAAGCAGTCCCAGAACTTAAAAATACACGTAGGCTACTTTTCGAACTGCTTTGTTCTCCCAAGTGAAAGCAAAGGAAATAAGCAGCCCGATCTCCGCACAAATGAGGAGCTATCTAAAACTAAAAATCGAGAGAATGATTGAGAAGGGCAAACTGTGCGTTGTGTTCCTTGACGAACTGTCCATGAACCATGTTTGATGTTTTGCGTGGATCAAACGAAATGTTGGAGAACAATCTCTTCAAATGTTTCTCTGCATTCCAATTTTTCATTGCGCGTTCCGACTGTTGTTTCGCGTTTTTTGATTGACTTTTATTGGAATCTCTTCAGCCGGGTGGCTAATGCCATTTCAATAGTGCTATTCTGTGAACCATGCTCTTTCAAATCCACCCGACAACGTCAAATTCCATCCAACAGATCCAATTTTAGAGTAAAATTTCAACGGGTCTCTCCATTCATTTCCCATATTCACATGCAATGTTTTCTCAGTTTCAAAATGGCGCCGCGGCACAGCAGTGTCCAGCAGAGCCGGACCCGTTCCTCTTCAAAGAAATGAAAAATAAACAGTCTGGGTGGGGCAGGCTCCGCGCCGTGTCCATTCTAATAGTATTCTTCTTCTATGATATAACTTCAATAATTTCGTTGCTTCTGCTGAATGCGCCTGTTGTATGGTATTCCCTCTTGATAGCTGTCCATCATGAACGCTGGCCAATTTTGAACTCGAATTTTAATTTAAAAATTTAATTTTTTGATCCTGCTGTCGGAAGATTGTGCAGCATGGGTTAAGAATGTTGGGATAATGTATAACGACGGAAGGTCATGAATTTGCATTAGGTTAAAATATGGTCTATATTTGAGGCTACTTTCAGTGGGTACTTTAAGCGAGTGATTTCACAGGGCACTGCGCGGGAGAGTGAGAACTCGCCCAATTTCACACAGCTTCATGCAAATTGGTCCGCATATATTTAAATTGGCCCGAAGATCTCATTGGAATCAGGATTGGTTAATTAAATTCGACATATCGTTTCTTGCGATTCTTGTTTTTTTGCTGCATCGGCCAGGACGTTCATACATGTGAAGCAATACAATCTAAAATTAGTCGCAATCATGCAAAAGGCGGGAATGATGCAAGTTGGTTAAATTCGTTTGTTGTTGAACGTTTGTTGCGAATTGTTCCAGGTTATCAAAATATATGGTTGGGAGCTGCCATTTCAAAGGAAATTACTGCTCATGCGGAATAAGGAATCCATCCACTTGAGATCAATAATTCGCAGTTGGTTCTTTGGCATTGTAATGCTTACAACGGCGTCAAAACTGGTTGGTGTTATCACGGCACATTTCCCTCACAGGTACTCGTATATACGAGGGCTGATCAATAATTACTGAGACTAGCATATTTCGAGCTGATCAATTTCAATCTCTTCTCATGCATTCCTACAGTGGTCTTTTGGAATATCACCTGAAAAAATTGGGGTTGATAACTAATTTGGTTTTCTCAAAACTGTCAATTTAATGATGGAAGTTCGACTGAATTTTGCTGCATTGCTAAAATTGAAGTTGCTGGCATGAAAAACAACAAAGTGGATGAATTCTTCATGAAAAGGCAAACAGGTGGCATGCCCGCGAGCATTTCGGAAATAAGGGATCTTCCGTTGACAAAATGGAGCATATCAATTGCTCCATAACCTATGCACGACTCGCGGGTACCCCAAATTTCAATTCTCGCCAAAAGAAAAGTCCTTTGGATCGGAATTGTGTGCTTTTCGGCAAATGTCAGCTGGCCGCACTGTTTTTGTTACACATTTCTCGTTTTTCTCCATTGAATTCGGTTCACTTTTTCTATTTACCACGCACAGAGCATGCAATAGTGGTCAGAGGGTTTTTTGGCCCCAAAAACCGTTAAATGCCACCAGCTTCTCCGATTTTTCTTTGAAGTTTTTGCACTTGTAAGATATCTCAAAGACGTGTATACAAAATTGTTATTTTTCACAAAACTAGAAAAACAATCAAGCCCAATTTTTCAGACATTCTTTCAAAAGACCATTTCTCAAATACATGACTAGGTAGAGATTTGAATTTGGTCCGCTCTAAATATGCGAGTCTCAGTAATTATTGATCATCCTACGTACAACGCGTAGCATTCTTTTATCTTAAATCAAATGAGAGACAATTGAACGAGAAAAGAAGGAAAGAAATTTGTAACATCAAACGAGGGCTTGTTTGGGGAGATATCAGCGCAGCATTGCATTCCACTTCAGTGTTAAAATTATTCTGACCACGCGACATTTGAGATTTACCCAATTGAAATTCTTGGATTCAGGACAATGTTTTTATTTCGGCGGAATGCGAGAGTGTCTTGATTAAAATAATTGAGAAAATACACAAGGTATGCAATTGATGGCCACTTGTTCGCATGCGGATGACTGACGGTCGACACAACTTTGACAAAGTCGATACACTGCAAGAAATCTAGTGGCAAACTGCTGCCACGAGTGCAGTGTTAAAATCCGTGCCACTAAATAGTGTCAAAATTTTCAGTCTCTGCCTGATTTCTCCCCACACGTTTCCACTAGCTGGTGACAGATGAACTCAAAATTCATCATTCTTTGTTGTTAGCTGTCCACTAGCGTGCCACTAGGTTGCCACTGAAAAGTGGCACCAGTGCATCATGCGCTCCCTAAAGAGAGAACAATACCTGAGTAGTGGTGGCTCCCCGTTTGCCTTCTTGCGACCAATCACAGCAGCTGTTTGCTCTGTCGTCTGCTGCTGCAAATCAATGGAATTCTGTCTCTGTCACTGAAGAGTTCGATCCAGGCATCCACCAACGATTGAGGCGTGGCACCGGCCCGTTCGGTGCCACGACCAAAAATCAAACTCGAAATAAATCATAAATAATAAATACACTGAAGAGTTGCTGCAAGACGGCGTCGGCGGTGTTTCGTGTTTTGCGGTCGCGAGCCCTGTGTCAATTTTTTGTGGAACATTGTGCTGCATGTGCATTTCGCGTTGGATTTCGTGTGTTGAACTGCTTTTCTCGCCGTCAGTCGAGACAATGACTGATTGTGAAGTGAGAATTGCGATTGCAAAACGCAGAACACAATGAGCGAAGAGAACTGCGTTGGCCCTGTCGCCAACAAGCAACAAGACCGCCATTATGGAACTCCCTCGTCCCCGCAGCAGTGGAACAACCAAAGCTCGTTGGGAACAATCACTTCGGGACACGAGCGCATACCCACCAAAATCCACGAAAACACATCCCAGGCAACTTTCCCCAGGAAATGGCAGGTGGCAGGTGCAGGACTGCAAGATGCCGCGCGCTGAACATTTTTGATGAAAATTTGCGTGACGTCAGCAATCTCACACACAGCAGAGATTCTGCTTCTCTGATCTCGACTCTCGTGTTGTTCGGGTTCGACCAGACCACCACCGACGGAGAGCACAGCTGAGTGAGCGTGCTGCCTGCTGCTCAGTTGGGCAGTTGGCTGATGTTTATCGTGGGTGTGCGTATGGGGGTGTAACTAAAACGCTGAACTTGCTTGTCCTGCTTGTCTGGCTTGTCCTGCTGGAAACCGGCTTGTCCTGCTGGAAATCTGCTTGTCCTGCTGAGTGCTGGTATTGGTCAAACAGGTTAGGTTATTGTTAAATTAGGTTATCCTAACCTAAACTAACCTGACCCTAACCTAACCTTACCTGGCCATTCCCAGCAGGACAAGCACCACAAGCAGGACAAGCAGGTTCAGCGTTTTAGTCACTTCCTGCGAATGGAAACTGGGTATGCGGATGCACCCATTGGTAGGTAGGTACTTCGTTGTGTGTTCTTGCAACGTCAAGCATATGTGCCGAAGAATAAAGAAGGGAAAACGTGACGGTTTTCATCGTTTCACAGCAGTTGAAATACGTATACATCGGGCCAAAACGCTTCCCATGAAACCAATGGTAGATACCTGCCTAGGCCTATCTACCGGGTGCTCCTATGCTCATATTTGGGTTTCCTGTGATTCTTGGCTCGGTTTGCCATCGTTTAGTTTGGGCACCATTCTGCGAATGTCAAATTGTTGTGGCATGGGCATGAAAAGTTTGCGGAATTATCAACAAAAAAAACAAAAAAAGGCCGCGGTGGCACTGGTCTAAATGATGCCATTCTTATCCGGGGATGAGTGCTCCGAAATAGCACAAGCAAAAGAGGTCTGCAAATTTGACTGTAAAAGCATTAATTTAGTGCACTATACTGCCCAGGGTTGCATACCTGTTTTGCTTCAGTGTCAGGGATTAAATTTTTGGAAGTACGTGGTGGTACGAGTACCTGTTACAACTTCTCAGTGGGGCACAACGTACCACTAAAATTAGTAAAATTACCTCTATGAAGTGTCTGTTAATGAAAGCGAGAGTACCCCTGTTCACATTTTTATTGCGACAGAATTCAGATTGGTGTCCACACAGACTTTTTTGTTAGGTACCTACCTATTTAACAAGCTCCTCCCCATGCCAAAAGGCAAAAATTCACCTTCGCAAAACGGTGGTAAAACCAAACGGCTGGAAACTGAAGAATTTTTTTTTTTTTTTTTTTTTTTTTTTATGTTGGGGGCCACAGGCAGTAAAAGCCATTGGACGTGGTAAACCCCGGTCAGACATGCATCATTTTTTTGCCTCGGCAATTACCACAACAACAATCAAATCGTCGTGTTCTTTCACCGAGGCAGCATGTATCTTTTTGTGTTGAGATGCGACGCCTTCGCGATCGGCAATAAAAAAGAAAACATGGTTTCAAGTGCAAACCATCGGTGCAGAGAGATTGCGGTAGTTTTAGAAACCCATGGTGGGTATTGTCAAGAAATGTGGCCAGAATCACAGGAAACCTATGCAAACAGCAAAATACGAGTGGGTTAGCAGGTATTGGTTCCATCATTCACCGTTTGGTTTCATGCCTTAGAGTTCGCAAAATGGTTGGTACCTACAACTCAATTTTCATGAAAGCAGGGAAAAGCATGTTGAATTTTCTGCAAAAAGTCCGCGAGGACACCAATCCAAGACCTGCCCCATTAAATAGGTAAAACAAAAAAGGCCTCCAAAACTACTGTATTTTGGCTCCATTCTTGGGCAATTCTCCATGTCTGGATGTTTTGCAACCTCTTGGTATTTTGGTTTTTGCAGAAAGATTCAAATTTTGTCCTCTTCCAGCAGACACCAAATAGGTAGGTTGGTTTGTAATTAGTGGTCAGCTATTTTATCAGACATCATGAAAGTATCTAAGCAATGTGCTTCTTTCTTAGGGACCAGTGCTTCACATGCTGCAGCATGTGCATGGCACTGCTGTGGGATTGCTGACGTTTCACGATTTTTTTCTTCAAAATGATCGATGCGCCGGGCCCTGCCTCTTCCCTTGTATTCTTCCCTGACTCCTACCCTCTTTTGTTTCAATTTTTCAACAATAGGCCTTCATTAGGTTCCCGCGTACAATTCACAAGCAACAGGTTTACCTACCCAGGTTCGCTCGTTAGCATCTCAAGAATTGGCCTCCTCGACAATCTTCGACCAGCAGCAGGCCAACCGAACAATTCGACCACAAGCAGGCCGACCACTACAGTTTGGTCAGGAGAAGGCCTACCATTACAATTCGACCAACAGCGGGCCTACCACAACAGATGCTAACGAGCGAACCTGGGTAGGTAAACCTGTTGCTTGTGAATTGTACGCGGGAACCTAATGAAGGCCTATTGTTGAAAAATTGAAACAAAAAGGGTAGGAGTCAGGGAAATACAAGGGAAGAGGCAGGGCCCGGCCATCGATCATTTTGAAGAAAAAATCGTGAAACGTCAGCAATCCCCCAGCAGTGCCATCACATGCTGCAGCATGTGAAGCACTGGTCCCTAATAAACAAACCAACCTACCTATTTGGTGTCTGCTGGAAGAGGACAAAATTTGAATCTTTCTGCAAAAACCAAAATACCAAGAGGTTGCAAAACATCCAGACATGGAGAATTGCCCAAGAATGGAGCCAAAATCCAGTAGTTTTGGGGGAGGCCTTTTTTTTTTTACCTATTTAATGGGGCAGGTCTTGGATTGGTGTCCTCGCGGACTTTTTGCAGAAAATTCAACATGCTTTTCCCTGCTTTCATGAAAATTAGTTGTAGGTACCAACCATTTTGCGAACTCTAAAGGCATGAAACCAAACGGTGAATGATGGAACCAATACCTGCTAACCCACTCGTATTTTGCTGTTTGCATAGGTTTCCTGTGATTCTGGCCACATTTCTTGACAATACCCACCATGGGTTTCTAAAACTACCGCAATCTCTCTGCACCGATGGTTTGCACTTGAAACCATGTTTTCTTTTTTATTGCCGATCGCGACGGCGTCGCATCTCAACACAAAAAGATACATGCTGCCTCGGTGAAAGAACACGACGACTTGATTGTTGTTGTGGTAATTGCCGAGGCAAAAAAATGATGCATGTCTGACCGGGGTTTACCACGTCCAATGGCTTTTACTGCCTGTGGCCCCCAACATAAAAAAAAAAAAAATTCTTCAGTTTCCAGCCGTTTGGTTTTACCACCGTTTTGCGAAGGTGAATTTTTGCCTTTTGGCATGGGGAGGAGCTTGTTAAATAGGTAGGTACCTAACAAAAAAGTCTGTGTGGACACCAATCTGAATTCTGTCGCAATAAAAATGTGAACAGGGGTACTCTCGCTTTCATTAACAGACACTTCATAGAGGTAATTTTACTAATTTTAGTGGTACGTTGTGCCCCACTGAGAAGTTGTAACAGGTACTCGTACCACCACGTACTTCCAAAAATTTAATCCCTGACACTGAAGCAAAACAGGTAGGTATGCAACCCTGGGCAGTATAGTGCACTAAATTAATGCTTTTACAGTCAAATTTGCAGACCTCTTTTGCTTGTGCTATTTCGGAGCCATTCTTATCCCCGGATAAGAATGGCATCATTTAGACCAGTGCCACCGCGGCCTTTTTTTGTTTTTTTTTTTTTTGATAATTCCGCAAACTTTTCATGCCCATGCCACAACAATTTGACATTCGCAGAATGGTGCCCAAACTAAACGATGGCAAACCGAGCCAAGAATCACAGGAAACCCAAATATGAGCATAGGAGCACCCGGTAGATAGGCCTAGGCAGGTATCTACCATTGGTTTCATGGGAAGCGTTTTGGCCCGATGTATACGTATTTCAACTGCTGTGAAACGATGAAAACCGTCACGTTTTCCCTTCTTTATTCTTCGGCACATTTGCTTGACGTTGCAAGAACACACAACGAAGTACCTACCTACCAATGGGTGCATCCGCATACCCAGTTTCCATTCGCAGGAAGTGACTAAAACGCTGAACCTGCTTGTCCTGCTTGTGGTGCTTGTCCTGCTGGGAATGGCCAGGTAAGGTTAGGTTAGGGTCAGGTTAGTTTAGGTTAGGATAACCTAATTTAACAATAACCTAACCTGTTTGACCAATACCAGCACTCAGCAGGACAAGCAGATTTCCAGCAGGACAAGCCGGTTTCCAGCAGGACAAGCCAGACAAGCAGGACAAGCAAGTTCAGCGTTTTAGTTACACCCCCATACGCACACCCACGATAAACATCAGCCAACTGCCCAACTGAGCAGCAGGCAGCACGCTCACTCAGCTGTGCTCTCCGTCGGTGGTGGTCTGGTCGAACCCGAACAACACGAGAGTCGAGATCAGAGAAGCAGAATCTCTGCTGTGTTGTGAGATTGCTGACGTCACGCAAATTTTCATCAAAAATGTTCAGCGCGCGGCATCTTGCAGTCCTGCACCTGCCACCTGCCACCTGCCATTTCCTGGGGAAAGTTGCCTGGGATGTGTTTTCGGGGGTTGGGGTTTTGGGTTGGGTAGGCGCTCCGTGTCCCGAAGTGATTGGTTCCCAACCGGGCTTTGGTTGTTCCACTGCTGCGGGGACGAGGGAGTTCCATAATGGCGGTCTTGTTGCTTGTTGGCGACAGGGCCAACGCAGTTCTCTTCGCTCATTGTGTTCTGCGTTTTGCAATCGCAATTCTCACTTCACAATCAGTCATTGTCTCGACTGACGGCGAGAAAAGCAGTTCAACACACGAAATCCAACGCGAAATGCACATGCAGCACAATGTTCCACAAAAAATTGACACAGGGCTCGCGACCGCAAAACACGAAACACCGCCGACGCCGTCTTGCAGCAACTCTTCAGTGACAGAGACAGAATTCCATTGATTTGCAGCAGCAGACGACAGAGCAAACAGCTGCTGTGATTGGTCGCAAGAAGGCAAACGGGGAGCCACCACTACTCAGGTATTGTTCTCTCTTTAGGGAGCGCATGATGCACTGGTGCCACTTTTCAGTGGCAACCTTGTGGCACGCTAGTGGACAGCTAACAACAAAGAATGATGAATTTTGAGTTCATCTGTCACCAGCTAGTGGAAACGTGTGGGGAGAAATCAGGCAGAGACCGAAAATTTTGACACTATTTAGTGGCACGGATTTTAACACTGCACTCGTGGCAGCAGTTTGCCACTAGATTTCTTGCAGTGCAGGTAAAGACGTAGCGAAAATTTGTCGCGATGTTCCTAAATGGAGACATTTGTTTAGAATTACTTCTTTTATTTTGCACGGCTGGCTTGGAAGGAGGGAGGTTTATTTTGTGTCCCTTGGCGGAATTAATGCATTCATATTCATGCATGTGTTTTTTTTTTATTTGACTGTTGCCTCACAAACTTCATTTCCTTCTTACTCAAACTTTCCTCCCAAACTTTATTTTTATGCAGGCGGTGGAAATTAAAGCGCCAGATTTCAAAGAGCTTTCTGGAACTGTCAAGTTTAGACTTCGCTTATAAAAGAGGATCTTTGATTTCGGCAGTATGGAGTTCTTTCTAAAGTCGCACTTTTTTTACATATTTGAGTACATTTATTCCGCCGCCGCTACCTTTTGTGCTGACTTCATCATCATCATCATCATCATCATCATCATCATCATCATCATCATCATCATCGTCTATACCGGTCCCACGGTTCCTGTTGGCTACTTTTGTTTCGTGACGATATCTTGTGCGCTGATGGCTACTTTGTCTCGCAAACATAACTTGGAGGGCCCAAAGCGCTCTGGCACGTTTCCTGGGGGCATTATGGGAACTTGCTGAAGTACGGGAACTTGCTGAAATGGTGTTCGTTCCGCATCAATTCCATTCTGCGTTTAACGGACTGTGATGCCTTACTGCTTCGCAACGGCGTTTCCGAATTCTCAGCGCGTAAAGATAAATCCGGTTGTCGGTAAAGGTGCAGTGTCTTGCGCGTGCAGCATGGACTTCCGATAATTGATCGGGTAAACGTAAGAAACGAACAAACGAAAATGTGCATCAATCATCACCTTTCTTTGCATGCTGTCTCATGTCGTTTATTTCTTCAAAAGGATTTCAAGGACCCGCAGTTAGATGGTGGAAGTTTCCGAAACCCCTGTATGTGTGGGCTTGTGCTTGCATCCGTTGTTATCCTTCGATTGTCTGCGGAACGGGCATGCCCACTGATTGTTCTGCTCCCACATACACATCCCGCCACTTCACTTCAATCATAGAGGCTTGTTGAGAGCATATGCTCATGGGAGTCATGGCAACAGCGCAATGAGACAGGTGTGCATTCCTGTAACACGTGAAACTACATCAAGCACTGACGAACTTGGAATGGCCAAGAATACCCTGACCTTTCGAAGTTATTCAGTGTTCGAATATCAGCGTTCGTAATGTTCTTGCGCTCCCTGTATAGGAGCTGCAGAAACGAGAACCTATAGCGTGTTGTGAAATTCTGAGTATATGCATTATACGTATTTGTATATGTGTTTTTGTGTATATTCCCATTATTTTATTCCCTCTATATAGGGCCCTATAGTCCCGTAGCCCTTTGATAACATTGTCATATACGTATACCTATCATTGTGTTTCCTATACGTATACCTATCATTGTGTTGTGTACCTATGTATAATCAAAGAACGGAATCAATATTCTCGGGTGTCCCTCGAGGTCTTTAAGAGCTCGAGGGACCCGAAAACTGAGAGGTTTGTGAGGACCCGAGTAACGCATGTTTTGAAAGGCCCGAGAAATGTTGTACAGCATTCACAATTTCCAGGCGAATCCGAAAGACAAAGCGGGATGTCTTAACACGGGCTGCCACCATGGCAATGAACGGGTGTTGGGGGGTTGTTTTTTTATTTTTTTTTTTTTGTTTGCTGCGCGCATCATCAATATTTCGCCTGCACACACCGTTAACATTTGTGAGCGGTGTGTGTAGGCCATTCATTGGTGATACGCGCAGCAAACAAAAAAAAAACATATAAAAACCTTCGCGACTTCCGATTTCTGAACATTGGCAATCACATGAGCCCGGCAATCACATGAGGCAAGGGGGCGTCGCCCCCGCGATCCCTCTACAATTTACGTGTTGACTCGGTTTTGCGACGCGTGTTAGCTATAGTTTAGCGCAATATATGCGCACATTAAATTGATATGCGGAACAATTAATAAGCGAAACAGCAAACGAGCTGGAGGTTTTGCGAGTCAGTCAAAGTGCTTGAAGTGCGAGCGGATATACATATGTTTTTGTCTCACTCACGAAATACAGACGAGGAAAGACCTGCGGAACGTAAAACGCGGACGCCTTTGGTTATTTGGGTGTCTAAGCCAATAGGAGCTCTGGAATGGCACCTTTGCTGAATTTTTATTGTTTCCCAGTGCTGATTGATGATTTGCATATGTAACGATTACAATGCCGTTGTTGGATACTTTCAGAAGTAGCCAACAACGAACAGAGGTGTTGTTGGCTACTTTCGTAAATGGCAAGTAGCCAACAGCGGCATTGCGATCATCATCATCATCATCATCATCATCATCATCATCATCATCAACCGCCATCTGAGCTGACTCTCATACGGCCGGTGGCTTGGCGAGGAGGGCCACTCTGGCTGACAGCCATTGTCTCAACCATTTTACCTCAACCTGTCGGCCATTGTCCGACTCTCAACACAATAACATCGACAGAACACTCACAAGTTGTGACACACTCACAACTTGTGACACACTCTCTGACCCACTGTGGAGTAGGTACAAGTGCAGAAAGCTTCGCTAATATCTATCTTATCTATTCAACTATCAATATCTGACTATCTAACTATCTATACGTATCTAATTTTTTTAGCATGCATGAGCCTGAAATGGACTAGAAAATAAAACCTGGAACGACAAAAATAAAACAAAATTGACCTGAAATGAAGAATAAAATGAGATCTGAAACGAAAAGAAGGTAAAATCCGAAAGAAAGCAGAGTGGTTAACCTTCTAGTAAAAGAAGAGCAGTCCAAGTTTCATAATGCATGAAAATCGTTACGAAAAGCAGGCAAGTGAAGTGAAATGTAAAAGTAAACGATGGAAATAAAATCCTGGAAATTTGTTAAATCTACGAATCTGCTTGAAGTGACAAAATGAAAGCAATACAATGCCAACATGGATACAGGTTCTTTTGTACAGGACTTCAACCACGGAAAAAATATCGCGGATTTGAAAAACCTCATTGACTTCCTGTGAAAAGTGTTTCGTCAACCCCAATTCCCGAGTTGAAATTTTTGCATGACTCGGAAATATTGCAAGTTACGAATGGCATCTCAAAACTCTTTGGATATTAGGTACCTCTCTTTCCCTTTCAAAATCCACACGACAAATTTCGGGGGCAGTGGTCGAAATTAATGCCAGTTTAAATTGTGGACAAAATATTTGCATTTCTGTGTTGTAAACTTCACGATCAAAAGCGTGCCAATCACGAAAGCCGGAGACAAAAAATACATGTTTCCAAGCCGACCGCTTTTGACACAGATCGGGTCCTCTCACCTCACTTCATGCAGCATCAAAATCCTCTTAATTTGACTTCACATGTATTCACTGCAAGGATAGACACAGGCAATTACATCAAAAGCTCTGTTACATCCTCATGTGATTAATCTTTCGATTGACAACACCACTCTAAAAAGTGTGCTTCGAAAAGCAAGTTTCTTTACCCTTTGAAGGAGGGAGATGGATAAGCTTCCGTACATTCTCGAATATGCGAGCTCCCAGACCGTGTTAATTGTGTTGGCATAGCTGACATTCGCTGTAGGATTTTATATTGGCCTTTGTGTAATCAAGAGTATCTCATTAATAATTATGAAAACACTTTAATTTCTATCCCACAAGTTATTCCCATCTACGAATAGGATAAAAATCACTGTGTAGCGGTTCAGAAAATAAGGAAAAAGGCATTGTTGCGACATTATATGATACCCCAAAAGTCTTCGGCCATAGTAAAATGTAAATTTGCCGTTTTTATCACATTTTGTGACTTTTTGATTTGTGTGACATTTTATGACACCAACTCATCACAAACATTTTATTGCTCCAACCACGGATGTCAAGAGTAAAATCGGAAATTGCAGTAGGTACCTAATAAAGTGATGACATCTGTGGTTAGAGCTAGAAAAAGTCCCAAATGACAAAATATGATAAAAAGAGCAAATTTGACTTCTTGTTGTGGCCAAAGACATTTGGGCTACTCTGATTATGCGCTTGTATTTCAGTTCCGATAAAGCGTTCACATCAGTGAATAGAGCCAGGAAAAGTTTCAGATCACATACAATAAAAAGGGCAAATTTTCATTTTCGTGACCAAAAACTTTTGGGCTGCCGTGTAGAATAGGGATTATCATATTTAGTGAGACGCCCCAAAAAAGCCAAGACAAATAGACTAGGGCCCAAATCTGCAACACTACGAAAATATATCGCATTTCGAGAATGTATCACATCTGATTTCGGTCTTGCGCCTCTCAGGCTCCTTTTCATGCATACGTTCTCGTATGTCCGCATTCTCGCCGCCATCTTCCGCACGATCGGTTGCTCTTTTGGCGCGAATTCCAGAGCTTTTCTCCCCCCACTGTTCTGAATATTTCATGAGCTGCTCCAGCGACACGAAAATGCAATTATTTGAGCGCAAAAATTAATTTGAAGGGCGCATTAAGGATTCCAGAAGCAGCCAAGCAGCCAAACAGTCATCTCTCCCGCAGATCACATGACCCTGATGACCGCGTGGATGGCGCCAAAATGCACGATGGGGCGCAGTTATAACGGGAACTGCTGAATTCACTGGCACACAAGGCCGTTTACGTACGTTGCAAGCTGAGGCTCCCACGTGTACGTGCGTGGTGGTTAATATCAAAACATTTCGGATGCATAATGATGATTCCAGGAAAATACAAAACTAAACACCCTTTCTGGAATGAGTAGGTATACATGATTATTCAGATCTCAACAGTGAAGTTGAACGCCAGACAATAAAATGAAGTAAAACAATGAGTAAGAACTCGAGGAAGACTTGTGTATGAGTACGTCGTTGTGATGAAGCAAGCTCGACACACAACAAATTCGTCGTCAAAAAAGTCCAACATGAAAATTTAATTTGCAATGTCATAAATCAAATATGAAGGGGACCCAATACACTCCCTTGGGGAACCCCGGAAGAATTGCTTTTTTTCCTATCGAGCATTTTGTAGCCAACAGGCCAACAAAAATTGGCGTAATATTCAAGGATCTCAATTTGTCAAAAAGAAGCTTATGCGAAATAACATCAAATGCTTTACTGAAGTCAATAAAAACGGCGTGAATGTGCTTTTTGCTTTCAAAGGCTGAGCTTGGACAAATTCCAATAATTGCGTTTCGCAGGACAAAGCAATTAATGCAAAGCAAAAAATGAAACCATTGCTAATTTGGATTTTAAAAAAGGTTATTCCCCTTATTGAAAAAAGGCGGAAGTTGGTTACGTCATGGGACTTGGTCAACCATGTTAACGGCAAGGATTGTAATTGACATACTCGTAATTCCATCAATTCCTGGCAAGTTTTTCTCTGAAAATTTTGGAAGATGAATTATCTCACAAATGCATGACATGGAAATAAAATAGCCAAATTTGAATTAGACCCGCTGAGAAACAAAGATGCAGACAAATGATTGTCAGTATACTTAATTATTCCGCATTGAGTCCGAAGCAGCATCTACAATTGAAGAGATGCCGATATTGATGACCCAAACCTGGAGGAAATCAGGACAGCGCTGTGACACCACATCGTTCTGGTAACAACATCACAGTGCACCAAAATGAATTGTTTATAAAACCTCAAAACGTTAATTTTGAACTTTCGTGCAGGTGTTATGGCTTTTCTTCGACTCCGGTGTGCTTGTTACGTTAAAATCCCATTCACAAATCACGTATTTGTGGCAATCACGGTGCAAAATCACGGTTACAAACCCATTCACAAATCACTTTTCTTAAAAGAATTTTTTTTAAATAAAACATGAAAAGAGAAGACTTGCAAGCCGAAGCGCCCGAAGCCTTCGAATTTCTCATCACAGTATCGTATCAGGATTGGAACACCTATAATCACATTTGAAGATATAAATTGCGAATTTCACACATCGCATGCGCAAAAGTGTGATTTCTGTGCAGAAATTACAGCTTAGTCGGTTGTTCATTGCTGCAGAATTCTGGGTTTCCTTTATGCACACTTGAGTGCATTCGGGTCCTCAGTTTCGGATTCTAAGTTTGTCAGTGCAATGAGGAGAAGGAATAAAGTCATAGCGTCAGAATAAAATCAGCGTATGTCAGCGCAGTGAATGACACACGAATTTCTAAGTATGCATGGATGCCACAAATATTCGCTGGTTTTAATCCCGTTCTATTTTCTGACATCAATTTTAGGTGACATAACAGAATTTTCTACCTTGACACCTTCTAATTTCGCAGTGATTCGAGCAGAACTTTAATTGAATTGGCGAATTACATATCCTAGAACGCCAGATTTCGCGGTCGGAGTCCGTACTTGCAGAATCTCAACGAGTGCGGATCCAAGATATCCATTCCCTTTGAAATCGGAGCGAATGATTCAGGAATCGAGCGCTGAATAACTCTTGTGCCTTGTGCCTGTCTCGTGTAATTATTCTAAGTCGTGTCGTATCTGATTTAAGAAAACTTTCCACGTGAAACCACTCCGTTTCTCCATCCCTGGAAGAATATACTTCCCTTTCTCCGCACATTATCATCCGAAACCATTCCCTCTTTTCGGGTTTCATACAGGATTTCATCTTCCTTATTCACTCTCTTCGATCCAAGCTACAGCATGTCACCCTTATTCAATAACGCTATCAAAATACTAAGTTTCATTAGTTTTTGCGCGCACAGAGTATTTTGACAGTTTTTCATACCAAATATTCCAAACAGGGAGATCAGACCGCACATTTTTAAACCCTGAACTTCTTGAGGTAATACGATGTAGTCATCCTCAAAAACCACTTGCGCAGATATATTCGCCAATCGTCCCAAAATGCAATTCCATCCAACAGCGTCTGAGTGCAACAACACATGAGTGCCTTCAACAACACATGAGTGCCTTCAGAAGCGGTTCCACTGTGATATTCTGAAGAAACTGACTGCTCACGACAACACTCAAAACAAGGTTGATTTTTTTCGTTTCCTCGTTGGAAACTTTTGAATCTTGATTTTGTAGAAATTTTGAAAAATTCAAGTGAGGTCAATGAACAGACCAGTATATACATGGATATACCCAGGATTTAAAATTTAGTATTTTGGGCTTGCAACTGCGCCACAAAATCTACACCATAAAAACATGACAGATGCGCTTGAAAGGGTCACAAATCGGGTTTTCCACACATTACCTGAGCGCAAGTGAAAGCGCGGCATCAGACAGCAATGGGTGTCCAATACCCACTTTTAAATAGTAATGAGAGCATGTTGCATGGCGTGTGCAACATTCTGAGATCAAACGTGCAACATTCTGAGATCAAACAGGAAGTCTCTCCAAGCACTGAAGCAGAAAGCGGAACCAGACTCATTGGATGCGAAAATTCCGCAGTTTCCAGACAGATTCCATCCCAAAAAGTAACAAAATGATTTAAAAACGATGGATTCGTTGACACCCTGTCATTCATGCACCTTCCTTTGATTTGCGGCTTTGCATCCTTCTGTTCTCAAACCAAAATCTCATTGATAGACCTGAAAGGCGGGCAAACACGGCAAAGATTCATTTTGAATTAGGCTTTACCTCGTAAATGGTGTTTCATTGCGCATATTGATTTCCTTCCAGAGGGTCTCGTCCGTTAAATGTGAACAATATCCATCAACTGCTTCTTTGTAGCCTACATTGTTTACAAATTCCACCAATCCTGTATAGGGATAGCTTTCCCCATTTAACTGTTGCCTCCGAAACTGTTTTTTCTGTCTTTTTCCTCTTTGCAGGCCTCAGAAATTAAAGCGTCATATTGAAACAAGGTTTTCCACAGGTGACAGATTTTGACCTCGCTTGTAAAAGAGGATCTTTAATTTTTGCAGCATAGATTTTTTACTAAAGTCTGAACTGTCGCAAATTTCTGCAAGTATGAGTGCATTAATTCCACCGCAACTATAATTGATGGATATACATGTATGTATTTGCTGATGAGAGGGTGATTTCTGTCATTCCCGTTTTCTCTCTCAGTTGGTGTTTTATTCTGCTGCACAATTTTTCTTGCATTTCATGATTCCAATTTGATATCGTGTCTGTATGTTGATATTGAAAGGAGGAGACTCTAAAAAATAATATAGTACGCAATCAATAAATGTAGCCGGTCCGTAGATATAAAATAAACATTCTAACCTTTGGCACCGTTATTTTTCTCCAATAGCGGCGGTCACGGAGAATTTCTAATTTCAAGAAAGTCTTTATCGTGTCAGCCTGCCTTAAGCATGCGGTCCCTTGAGACGTTGGAGTTTCCTTTGAGTTCACATAAGGCACGTGCATGTCGAAGCAGAAAGCGATATTGTTCCTTCACGGAAAACCGAAAACGTCGCGCAGAAACTGATAAGAAAATATCCGCTCAGATATCAAGGGAAACTCCAATGTGATGGATTCATGAATGGAAACTTTAATGTGATATCTCTTCCCCCCATGTCTATCGCATAGCATTCATTAGCCCGATCTCTTCCATACCCCGATCTCTCCCATCGCTGTGTGTATATAGGTACCTATTCAGGGTAGATCAAAAGTCTTTGGTCATAGGAAAAATGTAAATTTCCCAATAATCATGTTTTGTGACTGCAGAAACATTTTCCAGCTCTAACCACAGAAGTGAAGGGTTAATCGGAAATTTTAGTCCCGAATGAAGTGGTGACATACGTGGTTGCAGCCATAAAAGGTTTCAAATAACAAAATGTGACAAAAACGGCAAATTTAAATACTTGCTGTTGCAAAAGATATGATTTACTCTGTATATGCACATGTTGTGCCGATAAAGTGTTTACATCACGGTTGGAGTTAGAAAAGGTCTCAGAGAGCAAACTATTATAAAAAACACCATATTTTCATTTTTGCTATGGCTAAAGACTTTTGGACTGCCCTGTTTTTCTTTACTTACACATTAAAATGAGATCTGCGCGCATTTTGAAACTTTTCCCACACGGGAAATCCGATTGGTACCTACATTTTAATAGGTTTACCACTGCATCCACTGTGAGATCAAAACAACAGTACGGAGTAGTTCGGAATACCTGCCGACATTGGACTGAACGAGTTGGCACTCTTGCTCTGGGATACACGAAAAACTAACCCAACCCAAACCTAACCCAACGTAACCTATAACTTAACCTCTTAACCAAACCTCCCGACCTGTAACCTATCTCAACCTAGCCTAACGTAATCTTCATATCCTATTTAGGCGACTTGAGCGTGTGTGAAAACTCGTTCAGACCAGCATTTTTGAAATGTCGGACAGCATTCCGAACTATACGTATAACTCATTTTATAGCAGGCGGCCACGCGGATCTCGCAGCCAGCTCTGGAACCGAACCAACTTAACATCGCAGCATCGAAATGTCTCATCCGCTCATTGTAGGTATCCTGTAACAATTTCTCAATAATGAAACTTTATGCTGAATTGCAACGTTGGTGGTTGGAACAGCCTCACAACATCGGAAAGGTGCAGCTTCGGAACATTGAAGCGTCCAACATGACATGCATCCAACGTCGGAGCATCTCATTGTGTCACAACATTTCGAACACGAATCCAAAGAATTCGTCCATTTATAGGCTGGACTGAGAACACTGTTTGACGTCCTGGAGCACAGAAGCAACGGCTCGGAGTGATTCCACGGTCAGTGATCATGGAGTTCTGAAAATCAACGTAGATTTTATTTTTGTTTTGTACTTAAATCTCCGTCATAATTCTGCAACTCTGACCCCGGGAAGTGTTCCGGAATAGCGCTATAATCCGAGCTTGGGGGTATAATTTTCTCCATTTACTTCAATGCTAAAAATGTTTCCCTGCAACCAACCATCCGCACTTCTCTCCGGGGTGAGAAGTATAAAGTGAATGACGGGGTGACGGCGTTGCAGTACATTAAATAAATGGATGAGTCATCAGAAGGCTCTGTAGAAAGATCGGTAGTCTAAGGGCATATTTGTTGAGGTGCTCCTGCGCGACACCCAGACAAGCAAACTCTATTCGTAAATCGATAATTATTCTGAAAAAAAAATTGCGGCATTTGGTTTCACGGGGCCAAATGGTCTGTGGGTGTGGAAAATTGGCAGACACAAAAAAAAGTTGAGATACAGTTTTAACATTCACAGAACATATTCACAGGGCAGTCGGTAAAAACAAAATAAAAAAGCGACACTTTTTGAAAAAGCATCATTTAGGATTTGTGGACCTCCATGAACCCAAGTGGGCAAAAAATTAAAGTTGAGGTGGGGTTTTAAAATTTACCCAAATTATTCTGTATGGCATGCAATGCTAACAAAGTCACACCTGCGAAAAGTACCCCGTTTGTTGATTTCCTTGCGAATATCAAGTGGGCAATTTGTGGGACCTTAATCCATCAGTTCAAAAAATGCGGCGGAAGGAAGTCCTGAGGGGGGAGAAGCCACAGGCCCAAGAAAACCTAAACCATTTCATCATTTTTGGTTAGCCTTCTTTGGCCCACTTCGAGGAGTAGAGTCCCCTTAGTATTTTTGTGGTGACTGCCCGTCCCAACTCACGCCAACAAAGGGCGCTTGCAGGCTTCGGACTGCCAGAGGCGTGGTTAGCAGCACCTTTAATTTATATACCGCCACTCCAGCTAACGTTTGCATGGCGGTGGGTCAAAGCATTGGGATAAAAGGGAGAGGCTCCGCTTCGGCAACGGGCCGGCAGGTGACCGGAGAGGCTGACCAAGTTGTTGGGTCGCGGCTTCTTCTCTGCTCCGTCTTAGGCTGCGGGCTCTTTTGGCTCCGTCTTAGGCTGCGGGCTTCTTCTTTGGCTCCGTCTTAGGCTGCCGGCTCTTTGGCTCGGTCTTAGGCTGCGGGCTTCTTCTTTTCCTCCATTTACCGCGCCCGCACTGGAATCACCTGACTCCGACAGCGGCCGGTCCCGGCTTCCGCGGTGACCTCTCCTATGCTCGCCTGCCTTGATTTGCAAGGGCCGAGCATATTTTTACGAGCTTTCAAATGCGAGGGACTTTGCCTTGGCCGCGCCGGGCCCAACAGCAGGTTGCCCTCATATACGAAAAAATAGGATATTTCAAATCGCAAACTGCTGATTCAAGGCGAATTTTATTCACGTCGAGCAGTCCGCAGATTAGGGCTTGATAACGCCCGACAAATGAAGATAAAACAGGACAGGATGTCCGCAAAGAGCAGTATGCTCTTGCACCACAAAATGTGAATTTTGTCCATACCTTTTCCTGGATTTTTTGAAACTCCATTTCAAAAAATCTATTCATTTTGTTTGAATTGCCGAGGAATATAGGTATTTATTTCAAAACTCTGTCTCAACATTTTTGTTCTGCCTTTGGGCAAATTTGGGGGCCTTTGAAGCCATAAAAGCAGAATGGCGCAATAATTTTTCTGGCGATACTCTCGTTATATTTTGTTTGATGTGTCAAGAGCACCCTAAAAATTGACAATATCGAGATTGACATTTCGCTGTATATGTTGAATTGGTTCGCAAGTTCGGGGGGAAGGGGACGACTGTCCATCCTGCCCAAATGCTCCCACCAGCTGCTTTCCGCCCTGGCATGTGCACTTTGCTCGCCCTGGTGAGAAATTTGGCCTCCAGAATGCGAACATTGCACCCAAACTGAACTCTGAATTCCAAAATTTCTTCAGCTTCAGGCTTCTCCCCCAGACCTGCAACTGGGCTGTGACCGGATCATTCATTGGAAATTGCCCGTCTGCGAAAACCAAATCGATTTTTTGCCAGGAAACGTTTTGGTACCAATTTTCAAGCGAAAATCGACGCTTCTACTCTGAAATTCCGTCAGTTTTCGACCTGACCATTTATCTCTAGCTCGAGAGAAAAGAAACCAACATCCTTTGGGGAGAACAGAGCTGAAATCTTCAACCCCAATTTGCAAAAGTCACGAATCAGATTTGATCGATTCGATTCGTGGAAAAATTCCCGCTTGCATCCACATCCAGCTGAACTGCTGCCTTATCGAAATTGACAAATTGGGACGAAGCACGAACGCCTTTAAAAGGTCTGCGGCAGCTGCCGCAATGCAGCCAACTGAAGTTTGAAATTACAATGTCCAGTAGAAAGTCCCAGGACGAGATTATTCTGAATTAGAGCTTGTTTACACGTGCCTGATTTTCTCAATGGACACCTTTTTTCGTCATTCAATAAAAAAATGAGAGAATCAATATGGCTCAAATATGGTGATGCCGGCTCCATCAATTTTGAGAGCGAACAATGGCAATGAAAAATCGCGCAAACAAAACTCATTCTCCGTGCAAAATTACCGAACGCCATGGATATCTCTAACCACAGCCGTGTATGTAAAACAGTTAGGCATTTTAAATGGGAAACACCGATCCGGGAATTTGGGCTTCAACCCGCCATTTTGTTGTCTTTCATCGAATCCAAACCGACGTTTTTGGAATCCATTCACTCGCGGATTTCTCGCTGCATCTTGGAAAGTTATCATCCGATTTGAACAAGGTTGGGGTTATTAGAAAGAGGACGAAAAGGCTTTATATTTTCTCTGAAGAAAATTTGAAACGGCTGGCAAACAGACCCGCAATCGCATTGTCAATCCAAATTGAACTGTTTCCACGTGAAAAAGTACCTATCGGCCGTTTTTTTCGTGGTTTTTGGGAAACCCCGACACCGAATACCAAAGTGTTTGGTATGTTCTTAAAACGCATTTTATGCTCAACAATAAAGTCCGCGATGGCACCCACCTAGCTGGTTCGAGTGTCGGGCTATGGGCCAAAGAGTCGCCAAACCCACGGTCAAAACCTGCCACCTGTCTTTGCCACTACCACCCAACATTTTTTGCCAACTGATAGTGTTAACATATCCAAATTTCACTCAATTTCGCCACCCGTTTCAGTCGTTGCGAATTTAAGGCTACCTTCCCCGCCCACCCTAACTGGGATCACTGCTCGCCTTCCTGCTTCTGTAGTGCAATTCAGCAGCAGAAGCGGGATGGCCAGTATTGATCCGTCAGTTGCGACGGAGGGGGTGGGGATGCCACCTGTCTTTGCCACTACCACCCAACATTTTTTGCCAACTGCTAGTGTTAACATATCCAAATTTCACTCAATTTCGCCACCCGTTTCAGTCGTTGCGAATTTAAGGCTACCTTCCCCGCCCATCCTAACTGGGATCACTGCTCGCCTTCCTGCTTCTGTAGTGCATTCCAGCAGCAGAAGCGGGATGGCCAGTATTGATCCGTCAGTTGCGACGGAGGGGGTGGGGATGCCACCTGTCTTTGCCACTACCACCCAACATTTTTTGCCAACTGATAGTGTTAACATATCCAAATTTCACTCAATTTCGCCACCCGTTTCAGTCGTTGCGAATTTAAGGCTACCTTCCCCGCCCATCCCAACTGGGATCACTGCTCGCCTTCTTGCTTCTGTAGTGCATTCCAGCAGCAGAAGCGGGATGGCCAGTATTGATCCGTCAGTTGCGATGGAGGGGGTGGGGATGCCACCTGTTTTTGCCACTACCACCCAACATTTTTTGCCAACTGCTAGTGTTAACATGTCCAAATTTTACTCAATTTCGCCACCCATTTCAGTCGATGCGAATTTAAGGCTACCTTCCCCGCCCATCCTAACTGGGATCACTGCTCGCCTTCCTGCTTCTGTAGTGCATTCCAGCAGCAGAAGCGGGATGGCCAGTATTGATCCGTCAGTTGCGATGGAGGGGGTGGGGATGCCACCTGTCTTTGCCACTACCACCCAACATTTTTTGCCAACTGCTAGTGTTAACATGTCCAAATTTCACTCAATTTCGCCACCCGTTTCAGTCGTTGCGAATTTAAGGCTACCTTCCCCGCCCATCCCAACTGGGATCACTGCTCGCCTTCTTGCTTCTGTAGTGCATTCCAGCAGCAGAAGCGGGATGGCCAGTATTGATCCGTCAGTTGCGATGGAGGGGGTGGGGATGCCACCTGTCTTTGCCACTACCACCCAACATTTTTTGCCAACTGCTAGTGTTAACAT